>CAEGAF010166791.1:0-48217 GCA_903067075.1 Micropoecilia bifurca | reverse complement strand
ATATATGTGTGTGTGTGTGTGTCATGCTCTTTGGGGGCCACTGGTAGTGTGGTAATGTACTTTAAAAAATAGGAACAAGTTAAACATCATCCTTCATCCCTAGCTAATTGTGTGCAACGTTTTTTTCTTTAAACTTGACAAAATACCCTACTTATGTTACATTACTGTCATTATTTTTAAGGTAAAAATGTAGAATGGTTTAAAACAATGTAAAATAGGGCACTTTGAACTGAGCCTAACCCATTTGGTCTGTTAGTCTGCAGAGATTTATACTGCATAACTGTGTGTTGTGACTGTTTTGCTGCTGTTCTTTGACTTTATTAAAAAAAAATTATTTTTTGTCTCTTCTACTGCGGATTGTATATTCAAAGTCTTTTAAATAGATCCGCCACTCGGAATTAATTCACCTACATATTTTGTTTTTACTTTTAATGGAATCTACTATAAGTTTTGTTCAGTTTGTGAACTTCTGTCTGCTCTGCGCCCACGCTGGAAGTCGAGTGTTATTCAGAAGGATTATGGAAGTATTTCCTGTCATCGGTGCACATATTTGTGTCATTAGTGTTGAGCAGTCATGGGGCCTGTGTGTCTGACCAATGAATCGGGGAAGAGAAGTTACTGTAAATTGAGGTTCTGTTCAGTAGGAAGTATCACTGTTTGCTGTGGTACCTTTTGGGGTTGTTGGACGTGCTGGTTTATCAGGGGGACAGCAAACTCCACAGGAATCGGACATTTACCAAATACGGAAGGGACGAATAAACATATAGCACCTACGTGATATGAGAGCGAATAGAGCAACATGTTTAAATCCTACTAAATGCGTTGTAGAAATCACGTCTCTAGTGTTGTGGGAGGACCAAAAGCTTAATGTCGGAGCTTTAGTAAGAGAGCCTGAAGGCATCTTGAGCTCGCGACTCGGCTGGTCAGTTTCTCCGCGGTGTGAAGTGGAGACGGAGCTGCTAGCGAGTCCGTGACTCAAGCTTCAACTCTGACAGACTCGCAAACACTATGCTAAGTCCGGAAGTGTCCGTTTTCTGAACTTTTTAGAAAACTGCTAGGTTTCAAATTTTGACGTCAGCGTCGGCTTCTGGGATTCGTAGAAACACAGTTTCTCTCCTGTCCCTCACAGGAAGAGTTTTACCTGGAGCAAAAGACAGACGGAGAGCGAGAAACTTGTTGAGGCTGGTTGGCTGCTCCGTCTCCTGTCACGCTTTCTGGATGTAAGTTTTGGGGAAATTTGTGTTTTCTCTGTTAGTAGACCTTTTTTTAGTGTATCACTATTTAAACTTCCCTTTATTTTGTGTTTTTCCCTACCAGCTCTCAAGTAAAATCCACGGTCTGAACTGCTTTGTGTTATCCCAGCTCAGACAGACAGAAAGGTGAGTCAAAAGTCTTGCTTAACAGTCATTTAAATCCCTCGCGTGAACTTCGTCGTTCATTCTTTACGCACTAAAGAAATACCAAATCCGTTTAATTTGTAATTATATTGTGATAAATTTCTTTGGAGCTGTACAGAACTTTTAAAAGCACAAACGCATAAGCTGTTCCTTGGTTAAAACGTCCATATTTACCATTGTGATCTAATTAGGCGAAGTTTGTAATGCTGTGCCAGTGGTTCCCAAAATAAGGGTCGGGACTCCTCTGGGAGACACCAGTCATTTCTCTTTATAAATTAAATAGAAAAAAACAGAATTTATAATAGTAAAGCATATACATAATAGGAGATTTATTAAAAATACTAAAAATGCTTTAAATGGTAGAAGCAATGGTATGACTGGGTTAGAGGCAGTTTGTGCTGTCATTACATTCCGCTTAATTCACTTTGGATATAAAAAATATGTAGTAGTTTGCAGACTATTGTTTTTTCCATGTGTTTTTTGGATGGAAGTCATTATTTGACATTGAGATGTTCAGTTTAAGATACTAGAAAGTGTAGAAAAACTATTTAAAAAAATTATTATGAGTAGGGCAAGGCACAAATAAGTATGGGGAAACATAAATTAGTGTAAGAACTTAGTTTTTGAACAGTTTCTTCAAAAACTTTTTAAAAGATTCATTCATTTTTTCCCATAAAATAAACAGCCTTTTTGAATTCCTTATACACTGGTGTGTCAAAGAAACGAGACCAAAATAAATCCTTTCATTATCTTTTTTCAGTTGAAAATAGGCATCTTTTTTCCAATGCAAAATCTTAAGAATAAAACATTTATAAAAATATATATATGTTTATGCTTTGTTAAAGTAAATTTTCATTCAAATTCAGCATTAATCTTTCTTTGGAAAAGTCTGTCAGCATCCCAGGCTTTTCCAAAACTTTGAGTTTTCTCTGGTGAAGACATTCTTTTCTTTATTTTTGACTTCATACATCAACTCACAGTACTAATTTTAAAAAATGTATTTAATTTGTCTTCAAATCTCTAGACGACTTATGAAAATTTAAGGTCAAAACTGCCTGGAAATTAATTAGAGGTGTTCCTAAGATCTAAGTAATCATTATGCTGCCACCACCATGTGGTTTAACCATGTCTGGATGTTTTTTTGTCTTGAAGAACAAAGAATAAATGCAACCTGTAGAAACCAGCCAGTATCAATCAGAAATTACTGAAAGTGTTTCAGTGTTGCTGTTCGCCTCTTGGCAGGCTCCCTGACCGGCTCCCTGACGGCTACATTTAGCTATTTTTTAAAAACTGTGATTTGTTTGTTTTTCCTGAAGCACCATTCCCTTGTGTTTGTCATTTTCAGACAATAAAATAAAACATGTTATTGATACTTTTTCTAAAAGAAAATGTTTTGAACACAGGCAATTGGCATAAAAAGTGTCCAACAAACAAACTCAACATTTGTGCTTGGAACCTAAAATTTTAGCCCATGAAGTGTTTTAAAGGAAAGAGATGAGGAAACAAAATCTTTGCATTTTTCTTTAGACTTCTGACATAGATATGTATAAATGACCTTCTAGAAATATGCTAATTTGCTCTTGTAATACCGTCCTTATTCTTTGAGCGTAACCAGAGTCTCCAGTGTATTTTATTACTATTTTATGTGACATACCGTCTCAAAACAGGGTTAATGGTGAAGTGGAAGGAAAAGAATATAAGTTTTCAAAATTTTTTCACAGATGAAAATCTTGTATTGAGACCAGTTTTAGTAAGTGGAGTGTAATTTTTGCATAAATGCAGACTTTCCTTGAAGGTCTCAGGTGAAAGAAATAGGTAAACTTTTCATTTTGATGGTCTATTGTGATAAAATACATCAAAGTTCAAGAAATCTACATACATCCATGTCTTTTTTAAAAAAAATTTATTTTACGCTCATCACCTGCAGATCTAAAATTCCCACAATGACGATCCTGGAGGACGGCGACATGCAGACCTTTGGCTCTGAGCTGCCGGCCATGTTTGACGGCATGAAGCTGGCCGCAGTGGCCGCCGTCCTGTACGTTGTCGTGCGCTGTCTCAACCTGACCAGCCCGACCGCGGCCCCGCACATCATCAGCCAGGACACGCCGCTCTGCCGCTACCTCTTCAAGTCCTGCCCCATGCTGTCCAAAGAGTGAGTTTTAGAGAGACCTTTCAGATTTGTTCGCTACAACTCCTGAACCTGGAGGATTTTTAAGCTTGTGATTCCCTTCAGGTACATCCCTCCTTTGCTCTGGGGAAAGAGCGGTCACCTCCAGACAGCTCTGTACGGCAAGATGGGGCGTGTCAGCACTCCAACACCCTGCGGGCTTCGCAAATTCCTCCCAATGCAGGACGGAGCCACAGCCACCTTTGACCTATTTGAAGCTCTAGGAAAGCACAGCACAGGAGGTCGGTAGCAAAATGACTTCAGTGATTAGGCGAGTCTGCAGACGAATAGGCGTTTCTAAAGGAGGATGTTTCTCACTGGACTCGCCTCAATTAGACAAACAGAAAAAAACTGGGTGATTCCCAAAAATCACATGCCTGATTGGACCAACAAAATCAAGCTTAATATGAACATGGCATGTTAGTCATTTCTGAAATGCCACAAAATTAGCGTTTGTCGTTCTACAAATAAGTGGAACTTATTCCACTACTAAACCCGTGGTAGTGAAAAACTACAGTTTCATGTGCATCATGGATACAATCATGCATGCAATGATATTATGCATCTGATTGTACTGACACATGCAATCAGTAGAAAACTTGCTCAGGGGACAACTGACACATAGGATCTACTTTGTTTTCTGATTTTTGAGTCCCCCTCGCATGTCTGATGCCCCCCTGGGCAACTGCCCACAGAGCACATATCAAAAATCCTCCACCGTCAGTAGTGTTTTTTCAGAGATGTTTATAAGTATGAAGGGCTAAATGTTGACACCATGTCATTGCAAACAAATCTGTTTTGGTTACTGAAGGAATGAGAAACTGACATATGTAGTTAAAAACCAATAACAAAGATATTTTAAAAAGTCATTCAAAACATGATGTAACTTAAACTGGCTTTGAGGCAGAAATTGAACCTTTAACTTCTTGTTTTTCTTGTCCAACCTTTTAAAACAGACGAGTCATTTCTGTAAGTTTCTGAAAGACTTTTTTCAGCAATCATTGTCTTCTCTTTTGAGTCCTGACTTGTCCCTGCCTGGTTTGTACGTCTGGCTGACAGAACGTATGAGCCGGATCGACTCTGCTCAACTCCCATGAGGGGAGGATTCATCAGCTCACATGCACGCTGCTCACTTGGACACTCATGACTCCAGTTAGATGTTTTCACTTGCTTTCTTTGTTTGCATGTCAGACGATGTTACCATGGTAATCTGCCCTGGGATTGGTAACCATAGCGAGAAGAACTACATTCGAACCTTTGTGGATTACTCCCAGCGGCAGGGTTACCGCTGCGCCGTCCTGAACCATCTGGGAGCTCTTCCTGACATGGAGCTCACCTCGCCACGCATGTTTACCTACGGTAAGTAGGGCTAACAACACGCTGCACTGCGAGGCGATGGCACTAGAGAAACAGATTCATTCCCAAAGGGTTTACACATTCTCATTTCTTAACGTGCCAAACATTCAGAAAAGCATGTTTCGTTTTGTTTGTTTTTGTAACGTATATATTCAGGCTGCACTTGGGAGTTCGGGGCCATGGTGGCCTACATCAAGCACGCTTTTCCCCAAACACAGCTGGTGGTGGTGGGCTTCAGTCTGGGGGGGAACATAGCGTGTAAGTTCCTGGGAGAAAATCCATCCAACCAGAAGCAGGTGCTGTGCTGCATCAGCGTCTGCCAGGGATACAACGCCCTCAGGTCGGTCAACGGGACTCGCATCGCACTACATCCCAATAATATGTTTTTCAGGTTTATTATAGTTTTGAGCTTTATGTTATTGTTTGTTTTTTATTTTTGCCAGGACTTTTTGCCTAATTCAGTTAGTTTTACTGAAGATGCCATTTTCAAAAAATGTTTTCAATTATTGTTGAACAACCCAAGTGCCTCTGGTGTTTTATCTCAACTTTTTCAGTCACCATTTTACGGACTACCACAAGTACCGCCAAGAGGAGTACGGAGTGGCTTAATTTGCCGACATTTGCCGTAAACTGCTTGTGCTCTGAAGGCTAACAGTCTGGATTAGATTCCTAAAAACAAAAACGAATCATGTTATAACTACAGTTTCAGTATATTTTAGTTAGTTTTATAAACGTACACTATAGTTCCAGTTTACCGTTTGTGTTTACTTCAGTTGAAATGGTTTCTAAATTTCAGTTTTCATTATTTCATTAGTTTCAGTTAACTGTGATGAACTTGGTAGCCTGTGGTTGTAATGTGACAAAATGTGAGAAAGTTTAAGGGCAAGACGCTGTGAGAATGAATTTCCCTCATGCGGTGTGGTATTGTGTGACTTCTATGTCTCCAGGGCTCAGGAAACATTTCTTCAGTGGGACCAGTGTCGGAGGCTTTATAACTTTGTGCTGGCAGGCAACATGAAGAAGCTCATCCTGTCACACAGGTTAGACACATTTTCATGGACAAATGATCAGTTTCAGATGCGCTTCTAATCAGAAACTATTATGCCTTTCAGCTAGAGAAGATCTAGACGTGTTAATGTGGTTGCTGATGTTATTTAGTCGGCTTAATGCTCTAAGTTATCTCCACGCCGATCTCGGTTCCCAGGGGGAGCTTGTTGACCTCCAGCAGTATTGGAGACACAGACCTCAACAAACTGTGTGCAGCCACGTCTCTGATGCAGATAGATGACAACATCATGAGGTGAGATGTTGTTGGGGTTAAAAAGTTGACACGGATGCAAATCTGTTCCAAACGCTTTGTGTCTGATGTTATCACACTTCAGGAAATTCCACGGCTACAACTCCTTGAAGGAGTACTACGAGAAGGAGAGCTGTGTGCACTACATCCACAACGTGAGTCTGAAGCATCTGTAGTAAAATCTCTACTCTAAGCCTTCAGTGCCTTTATTGAACCATTGTTCCTGTCGATTAACTAATGTAGAATTGTTAGACACACGTGTCTGATTTGGTTTCTGCAGGATAAATGTTTGAATAAATGCTGCTGAAACTCAGCCAGCAGGAGTAACCTGAGTATGAAACTTGCCTCCAGGTATCTGTGCCGCTCCTCCTGGTCAACTCCTCTGACGACCCTCTAGTTCATCGGTCACTTCTGGCTATACCATACATGCTTGCAGGTTAGTGGTCAACTCAAAGCAAACCCTCCTGTGGCTCCTATGCAGTATGACCATAAAAAATCATAGACTTTGATCTTCCTCTTATTTGGTACTCCTCAGTCTAGGGCTGGGCAATAAATGAATAACAATATATCACCATAGAAACGCTATCAAAGTTCAATAATTTCACTGAACACCAATCCAGAAACCACATGGCATTCTGGGGGGTGTAGGCAGAGGAAAGGCTTTAGCCACTCAGCCTCTCAGGATGAGCTAATGAAGGTTGGTGGCATCAACTCACTTGCTCACTCTTTGGTTACCTAGCAACAACCTGTTGGGTAACTTGTGCAGCAGCAGCTTCAGGTTTCGCCACAGTCCCTCATAACTGCTTTTAAAACAACAAACACTGGCTTGGAGTGAATAATATGGGTAAAACAGGTCATGCCTCCGGTTACTTAGCATTTAATGTTTTTTTTTTTAACTGCCAAGTAAAAAATACAGACTGAAATTCCTCCAATTGATAAAATTTCAGATTTTTTGCCAGGACTTAGTCTTTTTTCCACTCAGCTCTCCATCCATTTACTAAGACAATAACTTGTCCAGCGTAGAGTGAACAAACGTCCTTGCTTTGACATTGGACACACGTCATATTGTCTTAAGTGTTGATAAAGTTTTGCCGCATCGTTCTCCTTAACGCCGCTCCGCTGAGGGAGTCTTGTTGAATTTTTCAGAGACATGTGATCCGCCTTGGCTGCTGGATTATACATAGAGCACTGTGTGGGTCTGTGTGTGTCTCCCTGGCTGTACTGCTTGTCTTGTATCAGAGATCGACATGCAGTGGCTGCTGCGTGTGGCTAAATCATAAGCGCATCATAAGTTTGACATTGAGGAGTGAAATTCTAATGTTGATCTGTTTTACACAGAGACATGGATGCTTCAGTATAGAATCTTTTCTATCTGGAGTTTTCTTAGAGTTCTGGATCTACGATGTTCCAGCAACATGTATAAGTCACATTTTTCATGAAACAACGACTTTACTGCAGATTTCTGTTCAGTGTGATCCAAAAGTATTAATCCCCTGAGTCAATAATGTCTTACACCCAAAGTCTTTAGGGTATGTTTGTACCAGGTTTGAACGTCTAATTCAATTCAAATTCAAAAATACTCTATTAATCCCAAAGGGAATTTAAATGTTACTGTAACTCATTAATTTAGATTCTTCAAGAGTTTTTGAAGATCCTGAACTTGTTGCCACTTTTCTTTGCAAAAATAATTCAAGATCCATGAAATTAGATGGCAAAATGTGGAAGTGATGCAAGTAATTTTGCATTATGGCATCATGTATTCGTAACTCGTTCGGTTTTTGCAGAATGTTCTGCAGAAAATTGGACATCAAACATGAAGGTAAACTGTGTCGGACAGGAAATCAACCCGAGGTGTTTAGAGTAACAGGAGGGCAAAGAGCCTGTGGTTTACTTCTGTACGGAAACTGGATTCAGCCGCTGCTACTTCACTGAGCACTTTTAACCATACCCTCCACTCTGAAAGGTCGGGAACCTTAATTATTTATTGTTGGACAGACAAGACGGAGGCAGCTTTAATGACATGCTTGGAAACGCTTATCCAGAAAACCAAAGTGAGACAACGAAGGCCAGAAAGAGCCATTTACTGAGAACTGTAAGCATGGCAGGCATGAAAAATACAGCGCAGTATCACTCAGTAAGTCATATTTATGTCATCACTCATCCTGTTTGTGCAGTTTTGAACTTCACTGGTAGTTATTTACTTGAAGGGAGGCATTTTCCATGGTTTCTATGGTAGTGTTTGCAAAACCCTGTTCCTCTAGGCCAGGGGGGCCCAAAGTGGGTCCCTGAGGTCCGGCATCCTGCACGTTTTAGTTCTCTCCCTGGTGGTAGTAACAACCTTTTCAGCTTGTCAATGTTCTCCTTAGGCCTGTAATGAGCCATCATTTGATCCAGGTGAGTTAAACCAGGGAGAGAACTAAAACATGCAGGACCTCAGGGACCCACTTTGGGCACCCCTGGTCCAGGCGCATTGCGTGTTTTACATGTTTCTAAAGCAGCTAATTCAGAGGAATGCAGTTCAGCAAAAAACTTGTTAATCACCTATCAATTGGAAGCAGGTGTGCAGAAGTAGGAACACACTTACAGGGCAGTGTGACATGAGGGACCAGGGCTGGGGAAATCTTCTCTATGGTGCTATGAAGTCCAATTCATTTACCAACATGTTTGTTCTAACTGGAAGCTCCCTTAGCTTGAGAAGCAGTCCAACCTGACATGAGTCTGAGGTTGGAGCTCAAGATTAGTTTGATGACAAGTGTTTTCTAACCTCAGCAACGGGGAACTCGGTGATTGTCAAAATACCAGTGGAAACATGGGGGGAAAATTATATATTTTTCTGGCTAACAAAATTCTCCTTTTCTTTTTCTTGTCTTTTGCATTTCTAGATTATTACTCTAACCGTTGTTTTATTATCTTTGAGAGGACGTTGCCACTTTCTGTTAGACACAAACCTAAAGGAAAATATGTATATTGCTCTACTGTATGCTTCAGAAAACCTGATTTAAAAATAGATTTAAAAACTGTAGTTTTTAATTGTGCAACTTTAACAATATTTAGACATTTTCTTTTAGAATTAGCAGCCAGTTATGTTGCATCCTATATATTTATCACAGAGGTTCTATGATAAGAAGCAAAACTGAAGCAGCTGACATGAAATAAGACTCCAACCCACACTTTGTGTTTACTAGGCGTGTCCAAAAGCCTCTTGCTAATTTAATAAGACAGTTTGTCAGGGTTGGGTTACTCAAGGATTGGTTTTATGCATTTCTTAAAGTAAGACTGGAGATGCCTTAATACCTAGTTTCCATTAGCAGCAGATCAAATTGCTGCGTTAAACTTTTATTATTGTTTATTATGTTATGTTGGACCTTAGTTGAACTGTGAACAGCAGATGGAAGTGGCAGGTATAACATTGGTACAAAATGAGCTTGGGGCGTTCAAAGTTTTCTAACAATTTGAACATTTATAAAAAAATAAAAAAAAAAGAAATTACAAATCACTGAAAATAATTTTTAGAAAATGTTTTTTTTTAGAGGAGCCATGACTTCCTGAAGGTGGAGCTTCACAAAGAGGAGTTTTTTATTTAAAGAGACAGAGGCCCAATTTCAAGGCGTTAAATCTATGAAGTCAAATTTCTCTGTGATGTTTGATATCCATATATGCATACATAATATTTTTTAAATAACTGAAGTTAGCATAGTTACTCGATTATGCTCTAAAATGACACATTGTGCCTAGAAAATACATAATTTAAAAAAAAATCTAAAATTCCAAGTTCCATAATTAGTTGTAAAACAAAAGATGAATCCACCATAAGTGGAAGTGAGCATCTTACCAGAACTGCATGTAAGATTTGACCTTCTTCTCTCTCTTTTGTACATTAGAGAAAATGCCCAACGTGATGTTCGCCCTGACTGACCACGGGGGCCACATGGGCTTCTTTGAGGGGGCCGTTCTTTTCCCACATCCCCTTACCTGGATGGACAAGGTCATAGTGGAGTACACCGATGCCATCTGCCACTGGGAGAAGAAGCAGCAGGCCTGCCAGGGGAGCAGAAACTCAAACTCAACCTCCCATCAGGACTAAAACTTAACCTCAGCGGGTGACGCAAAGACTTGACCAGCGGCGCGGTCGACCCGAAGCCTTCAGATCTGCTGGGTCAGTTTACGTACTCTGCAGAGCGCCAGCTAATTATTCGTTACTAACGCCGAAGTAAGCACTTGATCAGACTGACTAATGAATGCTAATATATTTGTATTTAATCCTGCATAAAATTCAGTGAAGTTTTACGTAGAAAGGTCCTGTAGAGATCGAGACGGACGTTTGTTCCTGTTGCAAAACTTGTGGGTTTCCGATCAGAACCACCAGGACTGGTTTTATTGTTTACACTGTTTTCAGATGTCCTAATTTTCCTAAAATGACTGAACATGTCAGCTGCTCAGAACACTTTAAAAAAACAACTTTTAAACCTAAACTGTTGTGTACAATCATTAGGACATCCTGACTGTACTGTACTATATGAGCACTTTAAACCAACATGTTTTTTGCATAGTAACACAGACATTGCACAGCTTGCATCATTCCAAGAACAGCTTAATTTATTTAACTGTGGTTTTCACTTTGATCCTACAAAACGATACAGTCGACCCACTACTTTGTTTTTGTTTTCTGGTCTCTTTCAGCTCCATTAAAAGATACAAGTAGCTTGTGGCTTAGCGAGCGCTTTGGATTAGAGATAAATGCAAGATTGAAATAGTTTGGGAGGTTTATTTTTAATCTGGTTAGCTTAGCGTTCCCCTCATTAGCTAAAAATACTTAAAAAAAGCACAAAGTTGCATAATTTCTCACAGTAACATTGTTGTCAGAAACAGAGGCAAGATTTGAATTTGGAAATAGTTTTTATGTAGTTTCTTTTTTTAATCAATTGTTCGCTATGCTTTTAAATAAGAGTCCTGAATTTTTTAAGTAAACTTCTGCTGAAGAGGTACGAGTAGTTAATATCTTACCTGCGGTAGATAAGTCAAGTCTGCAGTAGACCTGATAACTCTACTGCAACACCGAGCGAAACGTAGAGCTTCCAATCAGACGTAAATCCCAACAAATAAAACGTTCTCACAGTTTCTGTCTAGAAATATCTCACATGATCAGAGGAGGGTAGTCAGTGAGGCACTATCCCCTCTTTCCGTTTTCCATTTAAACAATCATTGGCTTCTGCCAAATGCAGCTGAAAATGGAGTTAAGGTTCATAAAGTGCTTTTCAAAATAACCACCTTGACATTTTTGTCTGAAGTCGTTTCAGCCTCCAGGACCTTCTGGTCTGTATTTATGCCAAAGATGCTTGGAAAATTTTAAGCCACAGGTAAGATATTAACTGCTTATAATCTCACAGAACCCCTCTTTCAAAAAGAAATCTGTTGTTTAAGAAATGTTGATTATTTTGTGCAATTGTGTATTTTATATGCTGTTCAAATGAAGAGGTGGGTGTTACTGAAAGTCAGTAGATGATTCTGTGTTTTATGCCTCTATTGTTGATCAATAATCGTTTTTGTCTCTTTTCTTAAACATGAATCTCTACGGGTCTGTAACAAAAAGGTTTAATCAACCCTCTGCTTTATAGATCTCATTATTCATGATTTGCTCTCAATTCTTAATAAAATGACCAAAAGTTATTTATATACAGTTTATTGTACATTTATTGACATTGTTGCTGGTGTACAGGTGGTGCGTCGGGTGAAAACCTACTTTTATTCTCAAAGTGAATGTAAAGAAAGACGTGACAGACATGTCATATTTTGAGTCTCATCTGGTGTTTAAAACAACTTTAAAACTCCTGAAATCTGTTTAAAATATACCCAGTTGCCACAGCGATTCAGTCGTAACGATGGTGTTTGAAACATCATCCCTGATGGGATTTTCTTTTTCAGCTTCTAAGATGTTGTGGTGGGAAATCAGTGGGAAGTGGACAACATTTTCTCTTTTAATGCAGAAAAATATTCATTTTCCAATCAGGTTTCTGTGTGAATTTAAACTTCTATCTGTTTTGGGTAAAAGGTTTATTACATAACAAAACAATTTGTAATTTCTGTTCAAAACTCATGAGTTAGAGACCGTAGAAAGCTAAGGTTTCAGCTCATTACTGCCCCCTTCCTGTAGAACTGGGTTTTGTCAGAACATCTAGAAAATGGACTGTTCTTCACTCGCTCTCCTATGTTTCATTCATAACTATTCTTCCTACATCCACACAGCTTGATTATTTTTTTTTTCACTGCATTACAGCTGTCAGACTGTTGGGCGACTGACAGGTTTCTACCATGACTAGTCGAACAGCTTGTTCGCCGTGGCCTTGCCGTCGTACTTGGAACCTTTTCCGTCAAACTCGGACGGAAGAATTTCGGGGTCAAACTCCTTGTAGTAGGTTTCCAGCTCGTCTCCGTGGACGAATACCTACAGCAAACAGAGCGGTTGTCAGGGACGTTTGTGCAGGAAACCACTGACATTGTGAAATTAGCATCACATTGTAGATAAAAGATGTTTGGAGGCTGTTTGTAGCATTTAAGCACCTCTAGTCAATCTGAAGCGGTTCTTGGAAGCTTCTGCTTGAACATAATTTAGAAGCGTATTTATGCCCTCCTGAGGGCTTTTTTCTTTTTTAAAGATTTCTTGGCTCTAGTGGCATTTATTTGATGGTTGATTGGCGGGCGGGAGGGTTGGTTGGGGGGAAGGGGGGGCGTGTGGCGGTGGGGGTCGCCAGGGCCGGGAATCTAGCCTGAGACGGCTGCGTTGGGGACTAGGGCCTCCAATGTGGGTTGTGCTTGACCCCTGCGCCACCACAGCACCCCCTGTTTTTTTCTGTTTACGGTTTCATTCAACAAACTTCAGTGTTGAATGAAATGTACTTGAATCAAGACTGACTCTTGTTTGCATTCTTTTTGCTTGAGCTCAGCCAGACTGGATGGAGAGAATCTGTGAAAATCCCTCTCCAAGACTCACCCCAATATTCTCAACTGTATCTACTAGAACCCAAAAAAATCGATCAGACAATAAATCAATCAGAAATGAATCGGCCTCCATTTCTTAATCAGATCCACCCACCAGGTGTGCAGTTAGCAATATTCACCCCAAATGTTGCCAGTTTAGTGACTTTCTCAACATATTTGGCTATTATAATTTTTTTCACCAGACAAAAAAAATATCGGCAAAATTAGCAAATACTGATATCTTAAAGACTTTTTAAAGATCTGTTATCGTCTAGAGAACTGCAATCGGTGCAAAAATCTTTACCAGGTAAATAGTGTAGCACACTTGATATAAGACGACACTAACTCATCAGTAACTTTTCAGCAAGACACAAGAGGTAACTTTATCAATATTATGAAATTATTTACTTAAAGGAAAATGTACTAGTTCCACTGGGAGATTGTTTCCTTTAAACATGGGAAAAAATGTCTTGCTATGAGTGACATAATTTGCTAGTGGATTATATTTTATATTTTTCTCAATATTAAGGAATCGTTGACTTAAAACAAATTCCTATCTTGTTGAAAAGTTCCTTGGTTGTGGTTGTGGTGTGAAACCATTAAAGATTGGCACAGAGAGTTTTTGGAAGGTTATGTTTGTGACTTACTCTCTCTAGCAGCTTGCTCTTCATGAGGGGTTTCACCACGTTGTAGGTGGTGGTGAAGTACCAGGGCTGGTGGATGAAGTGCACGGCCTTGAAACGGGCTGGGAAGGAGTCCTGGTGGGTCGCCAAGAGAAACACGGTGAGGCCACCCCATCCTTAGGGCCTTTGGCCAAAGGAAAGCTGGACTACAGCCCTACCTGCAACATGTCCACCATCTTCTTGAGCTCGGTGGGTTTGATGCCAGACGCTTGCTGCATGGTGAAGCCCTTGAAGTTTTCAATGATGCAGAAGCCGTTGATCTGAGTCTCTTCGTTCTCCAGCAGCTTCTCCAGGATCACGCAGTAGGCCCGCAGAATCTGAACGCACGAGAGGTTGCCATGAAAACCTCATCAAATCTGCTCCCAGTCGCCATGGTATCCATGCATCCTTAAAAACTCTTAAATTAATGTTAAGGCTTTAAAATGTCTTAAATTCTTTCTGAAAAATGTAAGTGAGCTTAAACACAATCACAGGTCTTAAATTTTGTTGTGGCAGGATTATTCTAATTATTTTTCTCACTGGACTGTTCTGACTGGCAAACGTTTGAGTACGGTTGAAGCTGCCACTAACTAGCTGCTAATATGCCCTTGCTAGCTAGCTAGCTTTCTTGCATCTATCAAGGGTAAGTGATAGACGCAAACATTTGTTGTCATTCATCTTGGCACTACGATATTAAATGTGTGGTTTTACAGTGTACATGTATGTTGCGGTTCAGGTCTTACATTTAACTCATGATGGTCTTAAAAAGCCTTAAATTTGAGCTGGTGAAACCTTCAAAATCCCTGAGTTACGCTTCTCCTGACCAGTCCTTTCAGAGTTCCACCTCGTCAAAGGTGATCTCCTCGTAGTCCCAGTTCTCGATGTTGAAGAGCAGAACCACGCGTCCGTATTTGTCTCTGCTGTGGAGGATGCCGGGGTAACCGGCCTCGATGGTGCTGCGCACGGCCTCAGGGGTCAGGTTCTCAAACAGCTCGGGGTAATCCTTCCTGAAGCGGACATATCCTGAACGGAGAGCCAAGGGGAAGGATAGGTCAGTCAAGTCCTGCTGGGTTTTGTCTTTGAAAATGAACTAGAAAGTGTCTGTGTCAATTTATGTTTGGAGTATGAAATGGATTTATTTCATGTGGTTAAAAATGCACTTATATTTAGGCAAAAGTAAGTACAGTAAGTAGTACAGTGCAGCAGAAAATTAGATATTTCACCAACAACAACCTAACTGGGAACAGATGTCCAGATGTTCCAAGGGGTTAGCCAAAAAGTTAGCCACAACAAAATTCAAGATGCATGTCGTCTGGAAAGATGTATTTTTGCACTACGTTTGCCGATAACATCAAAGATGAATATTTCTGGTGTCACAATGGAACCCATAGAAATCAAATGTACTAATTTTTTTTTTCCCAAAAAGGCCGCCATGGTTGTCGTGGAAAATTTATTTTTCCTCTAAAATCGCCAATTATATTTATTTGTATTTGGAGTCAAATCATAGCTTATATATTTGGAACCATAAAAAAAAAAATCTGATCTATTTTACTGATTCTGCGTCTCCTTTTCCTGGTGGACATTTTTCAAAAGGGTTGTAACAGAGAAACTTCAGTTTTGACATCGGATTTTGTTATATTTTATTTAAAGTTGTACGAATAGGATGACCATAAAACATACAATGTGGCATAAAGTTCATCCAAGTCATGAAAAGGGGGAACATTTTACGGCAATAACTGATTTAAAGCGCTCAGAAACGGCGGCCATGTTGAAAAACGGCCAGCATCTTCAAATTGAAGTGGCCAGCAGGAAATGTGAAGATAAAAAAACAACAAAACGAAAACAAATAACCTGAGGGTTTAGAATCCAGGTTTTTATGCATTAAATATTTCTACAGTAGTTTGCTGCGCTAGGATCAGTAAATTAAGCTCCTTTCTGCCTGTTGCTTTGACTCACCCTTCATGAGGTCAAAGGCTCTGGGCACGTCGTACTTCCTGGCGCGGATGAATCGGACCAGCAGACTGTCTGGTTTCTCCCCAAAGGTGTCCTGCACCCCCTTGGCCAGGTCATCTCCGGCCTCCGCCTTCTCCTTGATGATGGCTCGAAGCTCCTTCGCTGCCGACACGCGCTTCTCATCCGTCTCATTCAGTTCATCTTTGGCCTGCGGTTGGAGCCAAACCTGACATTTAGCTAACGGTTCACAGAGATGAGTTTAAACACATCTTGGTTTGTTTGTCGTGTTTTTTAACAACCACTGTTATACTGCAGCTGTGACCCAGCAGACCAAAGGGCCCTGAAAAGGTTTAAAGCTGTAACAGTTATTGGGACATCTTGGTCTGGAAGAAGCGCTATGTTGTTTTGTTGTTTGTTTGTTTTTTAGGTATAAGATGAAATTATATTAAGTGGGTTTGATTCGACATGAACTCGGACAAATATTCTGAAGATTACACTCAGGATATCTGTGCATCCTTAAAAAGACACACATTTACGTAACTAAAATTAAGGCCTTAAAATGTCTTTGATTCGTTGGGTTTAAAATAAATTGGTCTTAAATTTTGATTTGGTAGGACTTGTTATCTTTTTGCAGGACTTTTCTGTGATGCAAAACTTTGACATTTTCACTTTGTTCTGTCACTCAAGACGGCTCCAGGTACTAGTAGCTAGCTGCTAAAGCTAGCTAGTGTTTCTAAGCCAATCATTGGAAAGTGCAAATTCACCATCAGCTGGTTGGACAATGTTCGTCTTAACCACTGGCTCACTTATGTTGCCAACTTCTGCCATATATTATTTATTTTGTTTTCTGTGGCGTTGCAGGTCTTACATTTAATTCATAGAGGCCTAAAAAAGTCTTAAATTTGAAACCTGCGGAAACCCTGCTTGGGAACATTTTACGTTTAGTGATTAAGTAAAAACATGGCCGGCCCAGTTACTGAGTTGAACGGGGATTGAGGCAACAGTGTTATTTATTTTGTTAAATAGAAATAAATAACATATGGCACAGATCTGGACACCTTCTGCCTGGTGTGGTCTGGCAGGTTGGCGCAGGGTCCGAACACAGGGCCGTGGTCCTTGATGGTGAGATGCTCCAGCTTGGCCCTGAGCGCCTGCTCCTCCTCCGACACCATGCGGTACGTTCCACTCTGAGGAGAGAGAAGAAGTCGCTCAGGCAGTTTGTCCCCTTTAAACAGGTTTAAATGAACAATTATTGCTGCTGTAGAGCACCAAGTCAAATATGTATTTCTCTATTGCAAAAAATACAGATTTTTTTTACAGTGATAAAGTAATTGTCAGGGTAAAACATTTTTTTTATTCTTCATATTTGATCCCTGATTCTTTCCCAGAATTTCATACTTAATGGGAAACATCTTGCTCACAGTCAAGGGCATAAATACCATCTCATTATTGGGGGGATCATATACAGGGACATTTTTAAGAGCAATTTGGGGGGAGTCGGCAAAGTTATAGTATTATGTAACGTAAAATGTGCTTTAAATTTTTGTGTGTGTTCAAGCTGCACCACCAAAAATGACTAGTAAGTAGCAACGAATAACGAAAGTGTTGTTCTCAGTAAACAACCTGCTGAGACCCACAGAAGTCAAACTAAGATTCCAATGTTGCTTAGATCTGAGTTTGGTTCAGAGCCAACAATCTAATCTCTGCTGCACCTTTAGAAAAACTTAAGGCTCTGACTAAAAACAAGTTTTAATAAGTAACTCCACTTAAGAAAGTTCCTCGTAAATATTGATTTATTGCAGTGATTCTCAATACAAGTCATGTGTTATTTAAATTATAACTTATGTTGCTTTAAATTTTTTATTATTATTATTTTGGGGGAAGAGGAGGTTCATGTCCTGGACGGCTGAGAACCTTTACATATGTAGGAATTGAATATTTGGGAAGCATTATAACCAGTGGCGGAACAAATCAGCATTGGGGGCGGGGCTTAAGGCAGGCTGAAGAAACGTATTGGTTAGTGTGTTTTACCCAGAAAGCACTTGGAGAAAATATTGGCAAAACCATGAGTGAAACAATGACTGGGCAAGCCTACCATATGATTTACTTGGGGATCATTTCTGTATTATCTGTATTATTATTTCATGCCTTTGTTTACAATGCATTATTTAACCAAGCCTATTCTGCCTCCACATGATTTTTATGATGTTGATTTTATCTCTGATTTTATTTGCACTGTGTAGCACTTTGAGATTTTTGTTAATGAAAAGTGCGGTACAAATTGGATTGATTATTATTATTACTATTATTATTATTATTATTATTATGAATGCTGGTAAAAGGTTTGCATAAAATCACCAAACACGCTTATAAGTGTTTGGTTTAAATCCTCTTTAGCAAGTAGCTCGTGGTTTCACCGCTTCTACTATCAGAAACGCTAGAGCTCATTTGGCCATTCTGGTTTTCCATACGCCTGTAAATGTAGTCCATGTATTTTCTACGGATTTAGGTTAGAGATTATTTTCATGTTTCTAAAGGTCCATGAGGTGTGGAAATGGAGTCATTTATTATTAAAGCTCTGCACACGTTGCAACTGCGACGCCATGTTGGATATTCTCTAAATCAAAAATACAGAGTGAGTTCGAGGCTCCATCACACAGATACGTCTGGATGTTATTGGAGCCAACAAGACGAGTTGCTAGGCAGGCGGCTGAACGGTTCCAAGGAATCTAACTCTTGTGAACCAATTCTCCATTGGCGTATTAGTGCCATTGTCCAAAGATAGTAAGTTTTGGTCAAAAATCTCAGAAAATTAAAAGTAAAAAAATTGCAAACTTGTTTGACTTTTGAAGTCTGAAATTTCCACGTTTTTTTTTTCTTGAAAATTTCAGAGATTAATCTCAAAATTTTGAGGTTTTTTTGGTGGAAATTTACTCCTCTTTTTTGTATAATGATTCACACTTGAAAACACTTCTTTACTTCAAGACCTAAACTGAAACCTTTACTCAGTGCAGAGCTCTGGATGAAGCTAAACGCTTTGCTATGTCCATATAATTCCGTCACATGAGCTGATTGTGCACTTTGAGCTTCAGACATCTAATCCACATGGGTAGGAAAGCCTGTTCTTCAGTGTTATTGGACCATAATCAATAGTCCTCAGTGTGTGTGTGATTTTTATTAATCTCGCTCACATGAGTCCAGAAAAGCCTGTAAATACACACCGAGGACGACGTGTGAACCAGGAAACCAGATTAGAAGCTGCTGGTGGCCGTCGTTCAGTCCCTCCTTTCATTTTGACCAAAATTTTAAAGATGCCATACAGTGTTTTTTTTTTTAAATCTCTCTCTCTAACAAATGTGCACTCGCAGTTAAAACAATTTAATATTCTAGTTTAATATTTTCCATCTGGCTAAATTCAACATGTTTTTGCCTCTTGCTTTAAAGAGTTACTGTTCCTTCCTTTGAAACCCAAAAAATGTGGGACTTTTTGGTACAAACGGCTATAATATTGAGCTTTAGCTGCACAGAATGAGAGCAAACACCTCCATTAAATCAAAAGGGAGAGAAAACTACTAACGCCTCCAATCAGTTGCCTTACGTGATGTCATATCCTGTTGCAAGCCTGTTTTTAATGAGGGTATCTTTTGAATTTAAATTTAAAAATAGAAAACTGACCCTAATGTGTTGATAAATGGCTAACAAACTATGGCTAAAGAGAGCTAAGAGTTATTTTACACACACACACACACACACACACACACACACACACACACACACACACACACACACAAGGTTTTAGAAGCAGCTTTAACAGAGTAAATGTGGGAAAATACTTACGACTACAGCCATGCTTCCTGCTCTTCCGATCGGCTTTACGCTTTCTGCAGAAAAACAGGGATTTTGTGAATTCCTGTAAATGAGAGAACAATCAACACTCTGTGCTTCCATATTAATCCCCTTCCTTCCGCCCTGACTGAGCTATATTTGGTGCTCGCCTATTTCTGGAGGATTTGTCAGGAGGTTTCAGGCCCTTTTAGGTTAATTGTGAAATCAGTGGACACGAATACAGTTGTTTTTGGTTTGCTAACATCTCAGTACTAAACTTATTAAAAGTTTCAAAATATGTTTTTGTAAACGACTTAACATTCCATGAAGACTTTATGCAGGAATGACTGAAAACCAACAATAAAATCTTTCTAACAAGATGAAAAACACTTTTCTGTGGAACTGACAGACTGAAGGGAAGGTTTTTCATTCTGCCTGACATCTACAGCAGGAGGATGAAGATGAAGATGCTGAGGAGAGGAAGCTCACCTGGCGCTGATGTGGAGGAGAAGGCGGAGTGGCAGCGGTCCGTGTGGACCAGAGCTGGACGGGACCTGGGATTTTGTAGTGCTGGGATTAGTGGCGTCACACCAGATTATGGCCATCAGATTTTAGTTGGGTTTTTTTTTCTTCGTGACTCCATACAATCAGAGTGAAAGTGGCCCTAGTTGTGACGGGGAGGCGGACGGAGGGGCTCCTGTTGAGAAAAGGAAACCCGGCGCACGCTTCCTGGTGATGTAATGTTTCGAACAAACTTCAGGATTCGATCAGATTCCAGAAGGATTTAAATGCGACAAGTGACGAACAAGTGGAGTTTCTGTCGGTTTGCTTCACATTTATTAATACCGTTTAAGGTTCTTTCAAACTTTGTTACAACTTGAAACGTTTGTACTTTGAATGACCCACGACGAGAAGTGATAAAGTTTGTCTTTACAACACATGTAAGCAGCTCATATTTAAACAAGCGATTATAAACGTTCCATTTTGTCAAATACCATCAGTGAGTAAAATATAAGTCCATCCCCACATTATGATGCCCCATGTTTCACAATATTTGTTTTCTTCCGCACAGTGTTGTTGATGTAATTAAAAAAATAAATTAATTACATTTTAGATTAAATATTTCAATAAAAATGTTTAAATATTGATTTATTTTTCAAAAGAGAGAGAGAGAGAGAAACCATCTCGAACCTAAGCCGACCTCTGTGTGAAAAGGTATCGCTCCACCCAAGTCTAACAACAGGATGTCCCGCCCTGTTCCGATAAGTATTTACTAAAACCGTAAAGGAGTATTTCATATCGATTAATCTGTTTGGAACCGTTCGATTAATTTAATGTGTGTGTGTGTAAAATGACAACCTTTTTTTCCCCACAAAACTGCTTACATGCACATTGAGGTGCAATTATATAGCGGCATTTTATTTTCTATTTCAGTTTAGACTTCCGCAAACACGGAATCAAAACAGTTCTTGTATGTACGGCAGCTTCTCGTGATAGACAGTCATACGATAATCACCTTTACATCTCGATTGTAAGGATCCAGTACAAGAAAATATAAATATATATATATATATATATTTTTTTTTAATCTGAGATTATTCTGCTTTTGGGGTGTCGTTTCTGAATTTCGCAGCGGTAGTTTGTCGGTCTCACCCTCGCTGACCCCGCTGGCCGCAGCGGGCAGCTGTCCAGTAATCTGCTATAAATCGGCTCCATAAAGAGGCTCTGGGGGCGAAATTAGAAGGATTTGACCAACAATGGCGCTTTGTTCCTTCACTCTGAAATCTGTATTTTTATTGTTGGAAAGTGTGTGTGTGTGTGTGTGTGTGTGTGTGTGTGTGTGTGTGTGTGTGTGTGTGTGTGTGTGTGTGTGTGTGTGTTTGGGGGAGAACAGTGTAAAGCTATTTACGGAATAAAACAGGCCCGCTTCTCTCCCAACTTGTCACAAAGCGGCTTTATCTGCTCACACTTACAAAACAATCCGCAACACACTAATTCACGGTGTGGGCAAAGTTGAGTGTTTATTTTAAGGTGAATCTATATTGTTTTCAGTGGATTAATGCCTCTTTGCGATACTAAGTGTTTAAACAGCATTAGGGAATAATCCTGGCTCTGTCCAACCTTACAAAGGTGGATTTTGTGACCTATTTAGACATAAAATGATGTCATTTCCTGGTCCAGCTCTTTGTGTGACTCCCACCAGCTGATTTTGGACATTTCTCAACAGCATTAGACGCTGAGGTGTTTTATGATGCTGAGAAAGAGACACATGTCAGATGGACGGCAGGTGGAGTTCTTAAAATGATGTGTTCTTAATGTGTGTCCTGTAGTTTTGGAAATGTGTTTTGTTTTACTGTCTTCCTCTGGTTGAGTGAAATGTGTTAAAGTCCTGTTGAAATGTGTTAAATTCCTAAAGTGCAAAGGGAAACATCAGGTGATGCTGCATAAAGAGCCTCACCTTTGCAATAAACTGCCAAAAGTCCTGAGGAGGACATTTCCATAAATACAACATTTTTCCAACTTCTTCTTGAGTTATCTTGGTCAAAAATGATTTTATTTGATGTTTAATCTACTCTGAATCCATCTTGTTTTTTTATTTTCTGATCCCATTTCCTGTCTTAGATTCTTTTTGTTACAACCTACATTCGAGACTCAAAATGAAGAAAGATTTAATATTTCATATATTAATATTTGTCCTGAGAAAGCTGCAGTATTTAACTTTTATGGAGATTTTTAAAACACATTTGTTAAAGCCATCCATGTCCGAGGTCAGAAACAACCAATCAGAGCGAGGGGGAGGGTCTTAGAGCTGTCAATCATCCCAGTGTGTTGCTTAAGACTGTTAATCAGTAGCTACACTAATTAGCAAACTAATGCTTATTAATCTATAATTGCAGCTAAATAATTTAATAACTAATTCTTTAAATAATCCACTTTATCATAATTTTATTCTTCAAATTTTCCTGCTTTTACTTTTTTTGGGAGTACAAAGGCTGTTTCCAATCAGTAAAAGCACTTTGCTCATCAGCTTGTATTAAAGATGTGATATGATGGCTGATGTACAGCACTACTACAGTAGATTATGGATTGTAGAGAAAACAAAGCCTTTTGTAAGTTTCTGAGTTCTGTTTCTGAGATTTATCTAAAAATTTTGATAGAAATTGACTGTTTTCCCTTCTATCTATGAAGGCCATAATACGCTGGTGTAAGTAACTGTGTCTAAATGTTCTTTATATAAAAAGCCACGTCACACTGATTTGAACCAAACTGCTTTATTTTTCACATCAGCAGAAAACCAGAGGTAATGAAGACGGAACCATCAGGTTTCAGCCTGTGAACGGCTGCAGATCCACCTGAGCAGCAGAACCAGCCGCTCTCTCTAGGCTCAGTCTGGTTTAGGAGGTTTAACCTGTTTACATCACATTCAACAGCATCGGTTATCCGACCAAACTAGTAGTTCAACTAGTTTGTTATGACTGAATGAATGAAATGACTGAATGAATGTTTCATCCATCTTTAATTCCACTCAGCATGGAGAAACATTGTTTCTCACCTTTGAGGCAAAAGCAGATAACAGAGAACTGTGACCTCAACTTTAACAGCACCAATAATCCAAAATACAATCAAGTTTTTAATAATAAATATGACAGAAATCACCATGATTTCACTTTCAGCATCACAACAAGGAAATAAAAACGCTTTACTTGCTGTAACCTTTTCATCTTGGGGGAAAAAAAGATGGAAAAATTCCACCGCTGTAGTTTCTATTGCACCTCAGGAAGTTGAATCTGAGACCCCAACAGTTCGACATGAAGAGGTTAACGGTCGCCACAGGCCGTCTGTCAGGACCTCGTCCGGCCAGAACTCGTCCTGCATGTAGTGATCCGTGGGCTGGACGGCCGGCTGGTCGCCCAGCCTCCTGTCCATCTCCTGCTCCCAGGCGTCCTGCACCAGCTTGTAGAGGTCCAGTGCGGCCAGGGCGTCCTCCACCGAGCAGTGGCCTTTCCTCCCAGCCTGGACGGAGCAGCGCAGTGAGTGTGACAGTAGGAGGGTTGAACATCATCTACCTAAAGGCAGCTAAAAATAGCTTATTTGTAATTTGGTTTATATCTAATATTCTGTTATGTTTTTATTTATTAGATATCAGCAGAAAATTCAATTTGTTTAATTAATGCATTTGATGTGTTTCACGTAATCAGCTGAGATAATGGAACTTTTCAGTGATATGGTGACTTACTGACATTTGCTGAGTTTCCTTTGACCATGTGACTCAGCAGTTTGAGATTTCGAAAATAAATTCACTTAACGGAAACAAGTCAATTTGGGAAAAAACTTTTACGAGGTTTGCTTCTAGAATGTGGTGGGTTTGTTTTTTGGTTGTATCAAAAATGGATTATTTCACAAAAACTTCAAAAGAAACAATTTATTAATGGACAAAGTTTTGTGCACAGTCACAAGGCAGCTTGTGACTGTGAACCAATTGCAGTTTTCTGGCCAATCATATCTTTCAAGAAGCCTGACCCAGCGATTCCAATCGTTTTTGAATGAAAAGTTGCAAAATATTGCGACCAATCACTCAGTTGACAACAGTGACCAACATGGGCGGTCAGTCGGTCACAGGGTTTCAACATCGACTCAAATGTAAGCCTTTTTAAGACGGACATGAATAAAATTTAAGACCTGCATCACAACTGAAATGTACAAAAGGAAACTGCATGTTTTATATTGTACTAGTGACAGGAGTTTTACCTCAGAATCAACCTAACTATGGGTGTGAGCCAGTGGCAAAGAGGAACGTCAACCAGTAAGAAATTTACACAGATGCAAATTGATTAATAGCTAGCTAGCTAGCTCACTAGCTAGCTAAGTGAGAAGTGGTCAAGTCCACAGTTCTTACCTGGATCCTTCGGTTCAGCAGCTTGTCGGCCAGCAGCTTAAGAGAAGAGCGACGTCCATGAGGGAAACCAGCCAGGCGCCGGAGGTGACGCGTCGTACTGGTGTCTCTGACCATGTGACTGGGATGGTCCAAGTTCAGCACCTCAAAGTCATTGTAGATGGAATGACCAACCACCACCTTGTCTTCAAGTATAGCGAGGATCTGCAGTGGGAGAATTTTACCATTTTACCCAGTACAGATAGTTTGTTAGATTAAAAATGGCCGTCTTTTAAGGCTATGTAGAACAATTACTTATGTTTATGAAAATAAGATTTTCCCTGTGGTCTTAACTAAACACCAGCTAAACAAAAGATGTATAAACAGACAGAGCTATAGGGAAAGCAATTGGACCAAAGAACATTTACTCTAACTTCAGTTTGCTTAGTAAAACCCATTCAGACAGAAAAAGGGCGTACATTTCCCCAAAAAAAGCTCTACATTTTAGAAGTTTTATAGAAAAAATACACCCCAGAAATTTTTTTAGTTTCAAAAGTTGAAAGAGTTCCACTTTTTTTATTTTTGGAGTTTCTCAAAATATGGGGTAAGAAAGCTACCAAAAATAACCCTAACCCTATACAAAAGAAATTGTGCGTGTAACTTAAAAGTTGTGAGTAAAATAAAATTAGTAAATTTCTAAGTGGCATTTTTAATATATTTTTTAATAAAATTAACATTTTAAGTTTTTTCCGCATCACAAACGTTTGACTTCTCGAGTTCAGAATTTTGAATTTTTTTTTCCCCCTCGTATATTTCTGAGATTAATGTAAAAATTGTCAGTTTTCTCTTCCAAAGTTTCTGAAACTCACATTTCCACGTTTTTTTCTATAAAATTTCTAAGATCAATCACAATTTATGATTTTTTTTTTCCTCACAAATTTTGTACTTTTGAAGTCCAGATGTTTTGTTTTTTTCTACAAATTTTCGGAAATTTTCAAAAAAAAATTCAGTTTTACTTTTTAAGGAATAAATGTACTCCGGCCCTTATACACCTTACAGATCTGGGTATCTGGTAGATATGCATTAAAAACATCCATCTGTAATGGATCCTGAGGTGAAGAACCTTTGAACCGGAAGTGCCCGTACCTCCTCTTGGGCCTGGGCCAACAGCACGGCGTTGCGCAGGTGGTGCCGGCGGATCCCGCTCCAGGGCGTCCGGAAGTCCGTGACGGGCTCACACGGTCGGACATATTTATCGTACAACACGTTGCCATGGTAGTCGACGATGCTGCAGCGGCCCAGCGCGCTGTGGCCGCCGCCGGGCCCGGTGCCGACCATCTCGCAGTCCAGCGCCACCACAGACGCAGCCGGGGGGCTCGGGCCGGGGAGGGGGGAGCTGCGGCCGCTGGCGGGGGGGCTGCTCTCCGAGAAGCCGCTGTCAACCTCCCAGCTGTCCCCGAGCACCGCCGTCACGCTGTGGAGGTCCGGCTCTGGCGAGGAGTCGAAAGTGCTGTCCGTGTTCCGGTCCACTAATTTCGCCTTCTTCTTCTGCGCGTTTGCTTCCAGGGGTTCGCACGAGGAGCGGAGTCTCTTCTTCTTCCTCCTCCTGTTGGAGTTGGCGTCAACATCTGGATGTTTCTTCTCCATTGCACGAATCGTCATGGACGTGTTGCACAGATATCTATAGTTGCCAAGAAAGCCGTGTGATACTTTATTTCTTTTTGACGGATCGGACATCGTGTAATAAGCGTCTCATGGTCACATCTGTGGAGGAAAAAGTCAGAAAGGAAGAATTAGTATTCACGGTATTCACTATAGTCACTTTGTGTTACAAAGGCTATAATGTGAGAACATTCATAGAAATTAAGCCGAGTGTAAGAGAACAACTTTTACACCAACTCCAAGTATCACTCAAAGCCCATTAACAGCTGAGCAGAACTTAATACATTATTCCAGTTTAGTTGTATTTATTGATGACATAATACAAAGCGAATTGTGACATGATATTCTCCACCTGAGCACGTCATTTCCTTTCAAAATATTAATTTTGACAAACAGGACATGAGCCGAATTGAACAATGACGTAAACATTTTATAAAAACATTGTTTAGTAATTCATATAGTTTATAGTTTTGTTAGTAGCTTCGATTAACTTTAAATTGTAGATGTGAATACAAATTGGTACGGCTGTGTAACAAAATGAGCTACAAAGGCGAAAAAACGCTTAACAACAGATATAATGGCAAATAAACGTCAAATCATCGTGTTTTCAATATGTCCGTGTCATTTGTTATCGTTTGTAACAATTAAAATGAGTTAAACTTTTAAAAAGAAATCCTGAATCGTTACGTACCTTCTGAAGCTGCACGTGGACATCAGGATCATGCCCGAACAAGTTCCCTACCGACTCATTTCTCTTCCTCGTTCATGGTTTAACAGAAGTGCTACATCTCAGCACCACCTAGTGGTGGGATGTAGCATTACGTCAAATACTGCTACTGCATTACGTCAAGTACCGCCATAAAAAAAGATTATTTCACAGGGTGGTGTTCGGTCATCCATCAAAACAGTCTCATGTTAATTTACTGGAAATCTTCCCCAATTAAATTAGTCGAATATACCGAGACATTTTGAACAGCAACTTGTGGAAACTAAATATAATAAAAAATAAATAAGTAGAAAGGATGTTTGAGTTGAGGCTACATAAACGTTTAACTCATTTTCTAGGTTTGGTTTCATATATTGCAGTAGATATGTTGTTGGTTCAGTTCCAACTCATTTCTGCCATATTTTAGTGTACACAAAATGGTTAAACTCTGAAAATAAATGGAAGAAAAAAAATTGTTCACCTTTTGCCAAAGATTAGTTTTAAATATTTACCCTTTGAAGTATTTTTATTCGAGAGTTAGAGATCAACTAGAAATCTCAAAATGTCTTAAATTTTACATTTCAAATTCAAATTTCCTTGATTTTCAGAAAGGTTCTGATTTTTGGGGGAGAAATGTGCTCCTTTTCCTTCCATCTACAATGGCCGTAATGTGCCCTTGTATCTCTTCTCCGGCTCTTTAAATATTTGGTGAAAGGTTTGAACTGTCACAGCAGAATAAAAACATCAGAAACAAGATTGTACAAATCATTTAGGTTTTGTGGGCCTTTTATTTCACAATCCTTCCAAATGTACAAAAACAAAGACCAGTTACGAACAAGGAAAAAAAAAAACAACTAAGAAAAATAAAGTTGTCTCCCTGTGATGAAGAGAACAAAAACAAGCGACAGATGACTGGAAACTGGTATCGAACCAAAGTGCATCAGTCTGAGGTGTAGTAGACAGACCAGAGGAAATAGAAATCTCATTTCAAAAAAAGCTGTCCCTCTTCCCTAAAAATTTCTTATTGTGGTAAAATGGTCGGCAGACCCTGGCCACCACCTCTCCACCTTCCACAGGATTCCAGAGCAGCAGAGGAGCCAAGGAGCGGCCGGCTCTTTGACGTCGGCTTCAGAGCTTTTGGTAGTTCACTAAGCGAGTGGGATATAATTTAGTTCTTTCCGTTCCCGATTCTCCTCCTCCTGTTGTTGTGTTGTGGGGTGGGGGGGCGTTGAGTTTCTGTTGGGAGCCTCTATAGCTCTGACTTGTCGTCGTCCTTCTTCTTCTTCTTTTTCTTGGCGTCTTCTGGCACCACTAAGGGGTTGGTGGCCTCTCTCTTCAGGTAGGAAATGAAGTCGCTCACCTCTCGACCTCCCTGCACAGACAACGGCAGGATGTTGTCTTTATTTGATAGGGACAAAGTATCAGCTGCCGACATGTTCAGACGCCAGCGGCTAACGCTCGTCCCACAGAGGCCTTACAACCAACAGGTAGTCCACGACTCACCTCGTATCTCTTTGGGCTCATTTTGCGTCCAGCAGGGGAAAAGTAGATTGTAGGAAATCTGGGGAGAGAAACAAAAACAAAAAAAAAAACATAAAATTAAAATACAATTGTTAATTCTTAAAACAAGGAAGTCAAAGAGAGAAAAAACAACAACGCATGGCTTACCCGCTGACTTCATATGGAGATGGCACGTCGTTAGCTGTGGCGTCCATTTTGGCAATAATAACATTAGGATCATCAGCCAGCTGCAGAATGAGAAGCGACCCGTTAAGATCAGTTCAAGAGGAAAACTAAACGGTGGTTATAAACTGTGATATTCACACTACACAAAGTTTTAAACGCGTTTTGTCTCAAAGCAGGAATATTTCAACAAATCAGTACTGAGTGTTAAACACTACTGAGTCTTGGACATGACAACTTTTAAAGATGCTTCAGGGAAATGTGATGAGCACTCCTGACAGGCTGACGGTAACCAAGGCAACCTTTAGACGGCTGTGATCTTCACAATGATCTGCTTTAAGAGTTTAACTTGGCACTCTTTGGTCTGTGTTGGGAAACAGCCTGTTTTTACTGAAAAATGTTCCTACTTCAATTAAAAGAATCAGTGTAGAAAATTAAGAACTTCCCCTAAACCTTCACAATAAGAGTCTTGGCATAAGAAAAAAAAATAAAATAAAATTGCTTTAAGTGTTTCTATTTTCCTAACTCAAAAAAACGCAAGAGTCTGGACCCTGGTGCATTGTGGGTCCAGTCTGCAGATTCTTTAAAAGACAAAACAATATCGTTTATTACAATAAATTCTCGGACAATTTATCCAAGATAGTTTATCATGACAGTCCTACATGCGCAGAGATGATTTCACTACAAATTTTAAATAAAACACGTTGAAGCAGCTCCACTGTTTGTAACAAGTGAAATAAGGTTTTTCTGTTTCTCTTCACAGCTGCTGTTCACCTCCATTTTTACTCCAACACCAGAAACTCATATCACTATTAATGTCATGTTTGGTTATGAGGAGTTCAGTCACTGCTGTAGTCAAGAGGTCAGCTAAATGAGGACAAATTACAGAGCGCTGGCATTCAACAAGAGCCAATAAAGTTAAGGAAATTAGTAGTTTTACTGGATAAAGATTAAAAAAAGCAAGAAAACTAAAACATGTCTGAGCATGACCAAGAAAAAAAAAGAGGAAAAGAAACAATCTTACCTTCTCTCCCAGCTCCTTGTATTTGGGCTCCAGGTTCTTGCAGTGGCCGCACCACGGTGCGTAGAACTCGATGAGGACGTCTTTGCTGTCGTCGTTGACGATGGAGTCAAAGTTCTCAGCCACCACAACCTGCAGACAGAGAGGCAATGGCTCAGTCCAAACCTGCACTTAGTCTGCCGCTGACCAGGACAGTTCCGGCTGGACCGGCTCCAATCTCCGTTTTCTGATCAGTGGATGAACTACAACCAAGATCCCAGCATCACCACCCTTCAGAGTGGAAGCCGTTACTGCAGGAAGAAAAACTAAAAACGGAAGCGTTGCAAACATCTTAAACATAAAATGACTACAGTCTCAATCTGGAGGTTTTGCTTGATATTTAAACTTGGGAAGAACATCCTGTGTGATGCAGGGAGGGATCATGACTGTAAATAAAATAAAATAAAATCTGCTTAACCATCGGAGCCACAAACTAAAACAGGAAACTCTTACAGCCACAACTGACCCAACTACAGATTCTTCCCTCCAAATGTTCCCACACACTAATAACCACCCTGGGCAGAAAAGTTTCCAAAAATATTTCCTGTCATTTACTTAGTTAAAGAAAAAAAATAGTTCCACAAAACTGGTAATTGTCAGAGTTTTGTACTCATTTGATTAATTTAAAGAAAACCAAGCAGACAGACAAGCCCAGTAGAGCTGGTAATGAGTCAAGTATCAAGTTAAATCATTACAGCGAATTTGAAGAAGCCTTTGACTCAAGACGCTGTTTATCCACTACAGTCATGTTGAAGATGCTCAGGGTTATCCACAATAATTTTCATTATTACAAATAAGTTAGAATACATTTCTAAAAATTTGTCATTTGTAAAGGGGATATTTTTTTTCGTTTTAAATCCATATTTTCCATCCCTTACAGTCAGAAGAAACAACGTTGACATTGTCAAGCAGCCATTCCAGGAATCCCTCACCTTAACCGGCCCGTCGTTGTTTTCAGGGACCTTTTCTGACTTGAGGTAGCGCTTCAACTTCCCGTCAAAGAAGTCCTGCAGGAAGCGCTCCAGCGCCTTTCCGTCTCGGCTGCAGGCAACGAAAACAAAGGACATCAGAGGAGAAAACCAAACAAACAAAAACATATGAAAGCGAAGTTCGGTGGACTGACGAGAACTCCTCGCTCATGACGTATTTGTCTCCCTTGGCGGTGCGGATGGCGACGACGGGCAGCTCGCCGGAGCCGTCCAGGCCGAAGTCGGACAGGTCGTGGTTGAACTGGTTCCTGTTGGCGACGGCGAAGTTCAGCTTCTTCCCCTGGTCCAGGAAGCCCTTGGCCACCTTCATCACTCTGGGTCGAGAAGAGCGAAAGAGGGAGGAGCGTGTGAATAAAGCCGAGTCGGCGCGCGGCGCAGAGGAATCACACTAGACGCCCACCGGTTCCTCCAGTAGTTGGAGCCTTTGGGGTTTTTGTCGTAGTCGACGTCGTAATACGCGACCAGCAGGTCTTTGCCCTTCAGCTGGTCTTTGTTGTCGTCTGTCAGGTGGGGACAGATTCCCAAGCTAGGAGGGAGAAAACGGGAAGATATCAACAGCTGCGTTCATCTTGGCCTTATAAGGTGACATTTTGAAAATAAATTTGCTCAGTGGAAGATTTCATAAAAACTCTTTTTATTAAGTTTTGTTGCCAAGATGAAGTTGCTTTGGTTTGCATTTCACAAAACTCCAACGAAAACAGTTCTTTGCATGACAAGTCACCTGATCAACAACCGGATGCTACTATTGGTGGAAAAGACAAAGACGACAGAAACAATGATGGCACAGCAACGTTTTAATGACTTCTCATGTATTCACATGTGATTTTGATTACATTTCATGTTTAATGGGAACACAGCAAACTTAAAATTGTGTCCAATAATTAATTTGTTGATTAGAAAATGAATAACAGCTTCAGTTTAATGTGTTGCTGCCACATTAAGCAGGAAGGGTTAAGCACCATAATGTTGATGTTAGACGTCTTGTTTTCAGCTGCAAATGCATCTTTTGCTACAAATGATCAGGTTTACACTAAGAATGATGGTGCTGCATTTTAGGCAATACACATTTATATTTTCCCACTCAGAAAAAGGTTTATTACTTTAATTGCATCTTTTAATGCATTTCTAACATTGGATAAAAGTCTTAAATGTACCAATTAATGGACTCCTAAAGCGATCATTGGTTGCACTCACATGTTGTCCTGGATGAACTTCTTGATTTTGTTGCTGGTGAACTTGTCCTCGGTGAATTTCACGGATCCGTCTTCGAACTTGTTGGCGAGACGTGGAGGACGGAACAGGACGACTCCCCTGCGATCAGACAAGGGAAACATCCTCGCTGAAATATATGGCTTCATCTTACAACCATTTCCATCCCCCCACCGTGTGACGCAGGGACTCACTCTCCGCCGTGGCTGCTGGCCAGAGCCTCGGCGTTGGTGTGGCCGAAGCGGTAGTCGTCCCTCAAGGCGCTGGCGGCCTTCAGGAACTCGGTCTGCTCTGAGCTCTTGTCGTCAGCGAAGAAGCCTGACGAGAGAAATTCAGAACAAACATTTTTAACATCAAGCTGGCCGATTAAGGGCAGGGTGGATCGGATGCACGACCAGGACTTGCCGATCACGCTGGCGTCTTGATCGGCTATGAACTTCTCAAAGTCTCCCTCGGTCTTGAGCTCCACTGAAGCTGGACCCGCCTGCTTCTTCAGGAAACTAACAATCCCGTCTTTACGGGACAAAAAACAACAAGAAGAAGATTACCAAAAAGACTGATTAAAAAAACCCATTTGTCATCAAATACATGAATATTTTTGTTGTTGCTCAGTTGTGTTTATTGTAATTCTATGTGACAGACCAAATCCCTTTGGAGACCAAATGTTTTTTTCTTTCAATTAAGACAAAAATAATTAATTGTTAATGAAAGATTTTTTTAACTGCAATAACTATGTTGATGACAGTCAATCATGGATTAGTAAATAATCACAGATCCAAAACAGAAGAGTTTTATATTTGCCTCTTCAAAAGAAAAGTTTACAGTTTATGACAAATGTCATAAGCCACATTTTGTGGCTCTAGAAAAAAAAAAAAAGTTTATTTTCATCAATGAGAACAGGACGCATGTCATTCTGGATGTTTGTTGTCTTACTTTCTATAAATAGGAAGCAGAAAATAGCAAATAAAAGCTTTACCAAATAACTTTGATATTGGGACTTAAATTTGTTGATGAAAATTTCAGCCTTATAAAGAAAAACTATATTTCGGTACCAGATGGACCAGTGGGGCCAACTTCAGGTGTTTAAGTTAATATTGGGGCCACATAAGAATCACTTGGAGAGCAGCAAACAGACTCCTGGCTGCTCTTTGGCCAACCTGGATGCACATGCTGATCCTGTCATTCTCCATTTTACTTCCTCCAACATTTATACTGAATGTCTGAGCTGCAAGTGAAGACAAACTTCCTTCGTCCTCAAAATTTGACGGAGGAAATTTGTGTACACAATCTTCGCCAATAAAGCCAATTCTGGATTTCCAAAGGGAAACCAAAGTCCCCGCGTGAATACACTGCAGAAACAGCCACCACTCCGACTTCCGCTGCATGTTCTCTGGGTTACAGCTGAATTCACTTAAAAGGTTTCTTTAAAAAAAAATAGAAAAAAAGACAAATGCACTGAATTACAACTATATTTGAAAACTCTGCACCAGTACCGCTCACTTAAATACATCAGTAGCTTCACAAAATTGGTCAAAGATGTAATTTGTTCCATCGGTTAGTAGTAAAGGAGCCAATGAAAAATAAACAAAAAAACTGACAAAAACAGATTAACTACGCTGATCAAACATGTTTTCAATATCGGGACCAACCAATACCGATATTGAAAGCAATATTCTAATACACATAAGAAAAAAAACCCAAACAAGGTAGAATTACCTGCAGTTCTGGGACCATCATAGGGACCAGATTCCTCTCCACCCCGGAAGATCTTCAGCGTTGGGTAACCACTGACGCCATATTTGCTGCATGCGTTGCTGTTGGCTGTGCAGTCAACCTGCACGGTAGCAAGCAAACCGTTAGCAAACAGACAGCTAGCAAACAGTTGGTAAAGCAGAAAAATTACACTATGGCTTGGAAAGTCAAACTGTGTTGCGCAATACCTTGGCAAGCGACACGGTGCCTTTTAGACGCGTGGCTGCTGCCTCGTACTCGGGGGCGAGACGTTTACAGTGACCACACCTAAAGGACAAAGTGGACATGGACCAATCAAACAGGAGGACGGTTTACACATCGGATCAGAGGCAGGAAAGGAGCTGAAGAGTCCAAGAAACCCGATACTTCTGCACAATAAGGAGATTTAACTAAGGTTGTTGAATAGAATAGCTGGAAAGTTTATTTTGTCCCCATTTTATTTTTTAAGGAATAATTCGAAAACACATTTTCAGAGTAGAACATTTATGCATCATTTCTTTTTTTCCTACAAAAGCAGTAAAGTGTAGCTGTAAAGCTTCACATTTAGCAACCTAAAGCTTGAGTGGAAAATTTTTAATAACTTTATTGAACCAAGAATATTGGAACAAAACAATAAATCTAGAGATGCATAATAGAAAAAAAAACATCCTACAAAATATACATTTCAAATAAAACATTTAGTTTAATTCCCACTTCATCTATAAGTGGGAAGATATAAAGTCTGGTTTGTTTCAAGATGTGAACTGCAAAGAATAAAAAAAAACAAGCAACAGTAACAAAGGACAGATAAATTGGCTGGAAATGATTTCTTGGCATCTGATTTAAATGTATTAATTAAAATATACAGTAAAAATGATAATACACAATAAGAAAAAAAGGCCGTGAACAAATAAAACAAAAAACATATATATAGCGCACATTAGTTTGGTCTTTAATACATCATCACCTTCCTATAGTAATGGGTTAAGTAATTTTTCCCAGAGATTTTCTCAAGAAAAAATAAAACAAAACAAAAAAAACATTTATTGAATGGAGTCCACGGAAAAATGCATCAACAATGTTATTAAACAATTTCGTCATAAAATTTTCCTTACTTTTAAAGAAAATCTATCTGAAGTCTGGCCTATTTTTTTATATATTTGTTCAAGTTTGGCACCGTAGAAAAACGTCAAATATGTCGTTGACCAATCAGAGGTGGACACCAAAACTTCTCCAACCAATCAGAGCGTTACAACTATCACATGACACGCCCCCAACTTCCTTATAGCCTCATTCTCATGTATTACCGAGATTAACAACAACTAAACTACATGGTAATGAGCAAACATGTTACATTTTAACAGCCGCAAGTCCCATTAAGCTATAAAATTCACTAAATTAGTCAATTAATTTAAATAATCCAATTCGTATAGCCTTAAGCGTCTACCGCTAGCTAACATGCTAACATTTGGTCTGCAGCCAACAAGCAGGATTTGACAGTCCCGACTCCAATAAAAACAAAATAAATATATCCCGGTAAATAAGAGTAATTAAAACGCTCACAGACTGAACACATTTTTAAGTCGCCATTTCTGCAGAGTGGAGTCCATTTTACCGCGAGGCGACGGCGTAATTTTCATTAGAAATTTCCCCCCTTTACGTTTGCTAACCAAAGACGCCGTTTCGACACCCGGAATGAAACATGCAGAAACTCACCAAGGTGCAAAGAACTCGACGAGAATGATGTCGTGGTCTCCAATCCTGCTTTCGAAATCGTCATCCGTGAACTCCAGCACATCGCTGGCCTGGCTGAACCCGGCGAGAGCGGCCAAAAATATCAGTCTCAACATGGCACACCGAGAAGGCTAACAGTCTCTTAGCCTCAATGACACGAAAACTTCCGGTTGCAGATGTGAGTCGTGGCCGGTCCGACTTCAGCTCTTCAAAAAGCCGCAGGACACTCAGAGCAGCGCCGAGACTGAAAGAGAAAGATAGAGGAGGAGGAGGAGGAGGAGGAGATGCTCACAAGCAGCTCGGCCTCGTCCCGTAGTCATAGTGTGGCAGCCTCCCATTGGTCGATTCGCTGCGTCGCTCAGCTTTGACTGACCAATGAGATTTAGGGAAATCAAACGTCGACGCGCGTGAGCCAATCGGAGTCGGGCAAAAGTCGGAAATTAAGATGTTAAGGCTTCACTTGGATTTTTGGGTTATTCACAAACTGCACAAATGTTTTCTTTACGACTGACAGAGACAAATTACGTGGCTCAACTCCCGGGTTAATAAAGCCGTAATTTGTGTTAAATTGGGAACCATGAAGACTGGCAGTATAACGCCCCAGTTCATGGGAATCCACTGCAGTGCTTTGCAGCGGTATCCTCAACCCTTGACCTGCTTCACACTTTGTCACCATTTAAACGTATTTAAAGAGGCTTTTTTCCAAGTGTATTTGTTTAGCACATTTTCAGCAAAAGCACAATGCAGGAATTATGAAACCGGCAATTAACATTATATTTTGTCAAATGCCATAATCAAAATCATCAAGCAAATATAGATCAAACACGTTGATCAACGTTCCATTAAGTATAAATCAAAAACAGCTCTAAACAGGTGTTGTTTTAGCCTTAATTTGAATGAACTCAGTGTTTCAGCTGTTTTCTGTAAGTTTGTTCCAGATTTGTGGTGCATAGAAGCTGCTTTTTTGTAAAGTAGCTGAGAAGTGAAATAAAAACTACAGATGGCTGATAGCTTTTGTTCTCATAATAAATACCAATCTGAGATGAGATTAGTTGCATTCATTTGTATTCCATCCCCTTTATATGATACATCTAAATGAAATCCAGGGTTTCTACAGAACCAGCCTAATTGAAGAAAAAAGAGCCTAAATGTGTAATTTATCTCAACAAAAAAATAATAAAAACTGTCAGTTAAGACAGAAATGATTGGATGAAAACCTTTCCATATCGCTCTGCTACGTTAGCTTGAGAAGCAAAACAGCTTGATGAGGAAGGCAGATAACATTTCAGTAAATGATTTCAACTCATATATTATATAAATGATTGGAACTCAAATCAGATTGTATAATAAAAAATATGATTAAAAATATATTAGATTTAAGTAGAGATCTACAGCATTCACACCAATAAACTGAAGTGATTCTTCTTCTCTGAGAAGAAGAATCTCAGAGATTCTTCTTCTCTGTTTCTGGGTATCGGGCAGGAAATCCAGCTGTCAGCTGTCCTGAACGTTTTCCAATAATCTCTTTCAGTTTAAGACCAGAGACTCCAGATTGTATGAAACATAAAACCCACTGGAAATGACTGAAAGACCATCGCTGGATTCTGGGTTGACACTTTCACACAGCTTTTTTCCCCTCACGTGCTGATAATGAAGTGTAGATTATTAAAACCTCACAAAACTGCTTTCGATTTGTACCTTTTTGCAATTGTATGGACCAGCCACCAGATGGCACTCTCTGACAAAACTCCAGCTCAAGATTTAAGGTTTTTCTTGTTTCTCTCTTTATTTCTTTTCACTCCGGCATAGTTATTATTCTAGACAGGAAGTAGGTAGCCCCTCAAAGGGCGGAGCTAGGTCCAACCAGGCATTTTGCACAGGTTAATGGTTGCCATGGAGATTAAAGGATTTCTTAGACGTTCATGAAAAAAATCACAGCAACAATTCAGGTATGTTTCTGTTGAGAGAATTACATTACAACATGATGCAAAGCTCAAAAATAGTCGATTTTACACAATACAGCCCCTGAAATAAACAGTAAGAAAGTGTTTGAAGTTTTCACACGTTGGTATGAGCAGGACGAGTATTGCTGCAAAAGGTTCTTGTTTCTACACAGTGTTTCTGTCATCATATCTTATTGTTTTAGGCCTGCAGGAGATCACTGGACTGTGGTAATCCTTCAGTCCCATGATGCCTTTCTGCCACACCTGCTGCTGTTTACTGTAAACCTGCAGAGCTGAGACAGAAGCTGAGAGACTCAGCGAGTCCAAGTCACACTTCCGTACTGCAGAGATGTTCTTCCTGTTCCCACAAAGCCCCATCGACAGCTACCCTCACCCCACACGAGCCCTCAGAGGAGTCGCCATGACAACCATGCTGCTCCTCTTCTATATTTGGAGCAAGAAGATGAGCCATCCACCGTGGTGACACGCTCTGACTGCCGAGTGAGGGAGGAAATCTGGGCGTGTTTGGGACATCAGAACCTTTTTCTCCAAAACCCATCAAAAAGCGAATACAAAAATTAAAGAGAGAAACTGGAAACTGCTCTCTCGGGCCTCACACCACCTACTGTTGACGTCTCAGCCGTGTTTCCTCACAACAGTGGAAGCCTTGTTGTCCCGTCTGCCGCCAGACAGAAAACAGAGAAATCTGTTGGCTGTTTCATCGCGACAAGAAAATATGTGTTCGTTCGCAACGGGACAAAGCTCTTGTTACAGACTTCCTTACGCAGCAAAGAGAAACAGAGAGCCGTTCAAATCAAAGGGCTTGGCCAGCGGGCCGGAGCATTTCGATGGAGCCGCACTGGAAGATTAAATCTATGTGTAAAGATGAAAAACAAGTGAAAACCGATTGGCTGGGTGAGGAGGGGAGCTTTAGTCAGAGAAGAATGAAATGAAGTCTAGAGTTTATCATGTTTCTGGGTGGATTAAGATTTAAAACTATTATATCCAACAAATAAATTTATTTTTGATCGGAAGTGAAACGTCTATCTCTCAAAAGATTTTAAAAAATGACTATGGATTTTAATTTATATGTATTATTTACATTATGTTTACAAAGTGACATGCCAAAAAGCATTTCTGTCCGTCTTAACCCTTGTTCACATAAACCACTTCTTATTGTGCATTTCTATTGATTGTTGATTTTTGGTTCTCATTTATGTTCAGGTTTTGTTCGCTTTCTTGGATCTTGCTATTTCAGTTATTCCTTTTGTTAGTTCATTTATTTCTGCTTTAAACTTGTTCCCCCCGTTTTAGTGTTTCTTTCTGTTTCCTGTTCATTTTCAGTTTTTCTCTCCTTAAGTTCTCTCTGCTTTGCTTCACCCTGCCGTTCTGCTGCCCTTCCCAGCTGTTTATCACTTCCTCATTCGCCTCTACCTGCTCCCTTCCCCAGCTGCGCCCACTCACCTGTGATTGGCTCTTCTGGTCGTGTTGTCATTTCCACTTCTTCCACAGTATTTACGCTCCTCTTTCTTCTTTCACTGCTGGATCCTCCATTATACCTCCAGAGCTCCATTTAAGATTCCTTTTGATTTATTAAATGACAACTGAACATTTCTGGTTCATTGTTAATATCCGGGTCCACCGTCCATTAGACTTGATACTAGTATATTCATGACTCATCTTTAGAGATGAGCTATGTTTTTAATGATTTGCTTACTCCATTGATTATCAGATTTATATCAGGTTCTAGCTAGGTCACTCCAAAAACATTAACATTACATTTAATCATTTACATTGGCAAAATTATGGGTTTTTCTTTTACTGCAAACCTAAATCTGCTAGAGACCTGTTGGAATTGGAGGGCTGTAAAACAGCTGAGACCAGGAGAGAGGCTTACATTTCAGGAGCAGAAATGGCTTAGTCAAAGCCCAGATGCAAATCTAACTGAGAATCTGTGGCAATACCTTCAAAAACTGATGTTCATAAGACAGTCCAGATTTGATTGTTCATCAGCTACTTTTGTAAAGGAGAGTTGATAGATATTTCCATGAGAGCAGACTATAAATGCATGCCACACTTTTCAGATTTTTGCTTCGTAAGAAATTTTTAAAAGCATCCACCATTTCCCCTTCACTTTACAATTACGCATCTCTTTGAGTTACTATATAGCACGTGAAATGCTATTAAAATATATAACACAATTGCGGTTGTAATATAACAAAATGTAAAAAGTTTTATGAATCAGTGTTTGAATTTATACATAAAAAACAAACCTCTCATGTCTGTATGAAAATAGTAACAGTGTGAACAACTTTTTATTTTTTACTAAAGATGGGTCACATGGCATCAAGGAACTATGCTAATCACAATTATAACCTGAAAGCTTATTCGCCATGGTTACCTAAAGCTTGGGCTTCTTGTTTACTGGAAATAAATCCTCACCGGATTTCAATAAGCTGATACAGAAGCTAAAGGAAAGAAAGAAAAAAAACCATCAGTCTATTATGAAACAAGACACAAACAGAGATGCTACTGTTAAATAGATGATTTGTTTAATAAAAGGCATGACAGTGTGACAATCTGTTATGGCTCAAACAATATTGCTTCAGGAGCTTACAGTACGGAGCCCAACCCGGCCAAGTGTGTGTTCGGAACATTAGAACCCGACGAACACATCTGCTGGAGAAAACAAACGTCTCTCCAGCCTTCCGCTTGGAAAATAAAACCTAAAATCTACATTCAAAATAAATCATCAAACTTCTGAAAAGAAACTATGTACACACATTCCACGATGGAGGACGGAGCACGGACGTATGGGACCTCACAAGTGCCAGGTAGGAAGGGAAATCACCACGCAGGAGGGAGGGGGTGGCGGGGGGCAGAGTGCAAGACGTGCCGCTGAGTAAAGGTGGGACAACAGGAAGGGGAGTGTTGTTGATTTTTTTTTTTTTAATTTTGGCCATGCAGAGAAGCTGATTATTTTTGTTTTGCTTTAATAAAACATCCCCACAGCTTCCATAGCTCTATAAATCACTTTTATCCTTTTAGAGCAAAATTACGATCAGAGCTGGGAGCGTTTTGAGTCTGATGAAGTTCTGGGACGTTACCAGCCAGACGGTTACATATTACATATATAGATGAAATTATAGAGTATACTGAGGAGCAGGGATGGGGTCGTTGATTAGATAGGTAGCATAGTGATGGAAGAGTAATAATAATCATTAATGAGGTGACAACATAGATATCTTTTTGAAATATCTATGGGCACACGGCTGTGTGTGTGTGTGTGTGTGTTTGTGCCCATAGGTTTGTGTGCAGCGATGAAGGGACCAGTGTCTACTTGAACTGCTTAAGGGGTGCTGGCACCTTGATGTCCTGGCCTTTCTCCAGCCGCTTCTCGCACTCAATTAGGTAGTTGACGCCATCGATCACAGTCTGCACCAGCTGGACCTGAGAAGGAGACAAACACCATAATTAGATCCTGTTCTTCCTTGTCGTAAAAAAATTTAAAAAAAAGATGGCAAAATTTTTCTGAACTATGTATTAAGAACCTGCAAGTAATTAGACGACTACTTGATTTAGTGAGCAAGAAAGTCATTAAACATTTTAAGTCAAATTTAAGACTTTTTAAAGACCTTTACAGATGATATTTAAGACCTGTATCGCAACAAATGTAAAATGAAAGTAGCGTTGGCAACCGAAGTGAGCCGATGGAGACGGTTCAGCAAATAAATTTGAGCTTCGCCATGCTAGGCAGGAAAATGCTAGCATATTAGGGCATATTAGCAGCTAGCAGTAACCTGAAAAGCACTGAGTGAAAGAACACAATGAAGAATGTGTGGCAATACCTTCAAAAATGTGGCAAAACCTGTGTGCGACTCATCACAAAAAAAATTACTTAGAATATATTAGATTAAATAATCCTGCCAAACAAAACGTAAGACCTGTGAATAACGTATTTAAGAACAATTTATTTTTAAAAAGTGAATTTAAGTTATTTCAAGGTTTTCATGAAATTAAGACTTTTTAATTAAGGATGCATGGACACCCTGATATATATATTATTTTGCTACATTCCTATGTTATTTATAGAGATTAATTACAGTTTCTTTTTATAAATCTGTTATTCAAGATAAATCAGAAATGTAAGCAAATGACCAAAACACCCTTTCAGTCCTTATAATGTGTAGGCCATGATTATTATGTGTAATAAAAATATTCTTTTTCATATACAGAAATAAACACAATATAATTTTCACTTACAGAATTTAAATAAAGGCACAAATCATCAATAACTATTAAATTAAATAATTGATGATGAGTACATTCAATAGTAAGGGCCTTTAGCTCAGAAAAACCTCTGACAACGACAAAACGGACATCAGGAAGCAGTCGGGGAATTTCTGTGCCGACTTTGTTGTGCATCATTTTCAGATGTCAGGTTTCTGCATAGACAAAGCCAAGCCTGCAGCGGATCTGAAGCAACCATCAAAAACTACCAGACTTTCAATCTGAACAGCGAGCTTTCACATATTTAAAAAAAGAAAAGCAACAAATTACCTGGAACTTATTTTGTGACCGGCTCTTCAACTCTTATAAACAAAAATAGTTCAAGATGACAAACTCTAATTTGCATAAACTGAATGCATTTGTTATTAACAGATAGGAAACTGTAGTGAAACAGTTGAAACACGTCATGTTTGGTCCCTACCTCAGACTGTCCCAGGCGGTCCAGGTTGGAGATGTCGAACACGCCGCCTACGGCCGCCGTGTCCACGCCGCCCGTCCCGCGCTTCTGCAGGCGCAGGTTGTCCAGGATCTTACTGAAGCGTGGATCCTGTTTGGCAAAAATGAGAGGAGTCAGCCTGGACGCTGATAAGACACAAATCACCAGGCATCTCTTGCATGAGTTTACTCATTTTTAATACCATTTGGTACCAGTGTGTGAAAAGACCTGTTGATTATTTTTAATCAACAGGTTTGAGTTAATCTGCTGATCCAACCCTGTTTTCTTCTTTCAGTGAGAATGAAATTACCCCGCAGATGCATTCCATGCCCTTCGGCTCACGGACTAATGCGTTACATCTTTATGAGACAAAAACCGAGGAAAATTACTATTTACATTCGAGTGAGGTTTTCACATACTTTTATATTTATCTTCTTTATTTTGTGTGCGTCTTAGCTTATTGTCTGAGGATAAATATGGTTCAGTTTCATTGTTTACATTTAAACAAAATATTAAAATTATGAAAAACATCTCCATCCATTCTGACCAAGTTTGAACTATTTTGCAAAGATGAATGGGTAAAAAACAAAACAAAACAAAAAAAGAACATTCAGTTTTCTGTTTTAATGTAACAAAATGTGGAAAGATAAAAGAGACGTTAATGCTTATGGAAATAAATGTATTATCCATCTTTATAACATTTGACGCAGACAAACGTAGCGATTCCATTAGCCATAAAATTGAAATTCTGAAAATAAATTCGCTTAACTGAAACATTTTTCAGGATTTTCAGGGATGAGGTGATTTTTCGGCCATATTTAAAGGATGTATTTCGCAAAACTGCAATGGAAACACTTAGAGCATAGCAGGAGTCACATGATCAACGACGTGAGCGTTACTGCTGCTGGAAACGACAAAGACGACGACAGGAAGTGGAAGGAAGGTGATAATTTGTTTTTTCAGACAATGTGCAGCTGGTCCCACCAGAGCTCGTCTCCTCTGGTGGCTGATGGATGATGAGCGCTAGCGCCATATCTCATGTAACTGTTTACATCTGTCGCTGCTTTGATTTTTAATAACTTATCGAGTGAACAAGCTTATTCAAAAGTGATTTCTACATGACTTATTTAACAGAAACAGAACAGCAAAATTACATTTTTTCAGACACCTTCTGCAATATAAGCGCAGCTCCGGCTGCTCCAAACCCATGTAAAGTTGTGTGTTTCTCGTCAGGCTTCAGCTCATATGTTACCTTGCCCAGACGGGGCAGCTTAACGTGGACGCCGGCCCTGAGTCCAGTCCCCAGGTTGGAGGGGCACGTCAGGACGTAGCCGAGCCTCTCGTTCCACATGAACTCCCAGCCTCTCTCCTTGATCAGCCGCTCCACCTGAGGGGGAAGGAGGAGCTTAACTCAACGCAACCGCTCAACAGCATTTTATTTTTTCTACAAAACATGCATGACACATACACATAAAAAAAAATCCCCGTATGACTGTGAAAGTGGGAGTGAGACATCAAATTTGTAGGAGAGAGCTGTGGTATTTTTGCTTCTCCTTTACTCGTCGACTAGGAAATAACTTATATTCACATGACCATGTGTGGATGGTGCGTCCAGTACGTCTACCAACAGGCTTTATTTTGGAAGCAGGAGGATGTCTTCCTGTTTTTAGACAACACTAATGGCCCGCATTAAGCTTAGAAAGCCGTCTAGCAGCAGAAACAGCCAAACATAACAATATAAGCACATCTATATAAGATAATGCACAGCAGACTCAGTTCTGGGCTGCATATCAAGTTGCCACAGAGACACTTAGCATTACACTGGCAAATATCGACCAGAATAGCTGCTTACTTTCTGTCTTCCCTCAACATCTTTAAGGGGCAGCATTATGTGAAATTGACGTTTTTGAGGCTCACATCATGTTATTACGTTATTCCCTCATCAAAAACATACCTGGACGTTTACTTTGATTCTTTCATTCATGTTTGAGAAATACTTTAATCTCCATGGCAACCACTGAACTGTGTAAAACACCACGGGGGAACCTAGCTCCGCCTTCGAGAACAAAGCTTCTCCTCTGAGCTGCAGATTCCAAACAACCAAGTCTTCATCTAACAGAGCATTTAATGCTCTGTTAGCTCCTTCAGACTAGCCAGCAGCAATTAGCAAACACCTGGTGGAACTGAGCATCTGCTGAGCTCATTATAGGAGCTATATCTCAGTGCTTCACTGGTGAAAACATTTTTAAAATGTTAGAGGAGTCATGTTGTGATGACTTCCCAAAGGTGGAGCTTCAGAAAGAATGGGAGTTTTTAAAGAGACAGAGGTGTTAAATAAGGAAGGAAATTTTCTTTCAAGTCATATTTGATATATTTATATAGCATTTTTAAAACCACTGACGGCAGCACAGTTACTTGATCATGCTGTAAAATGAAAACACATAACACTGCCCCTTTAAGTAATCGGGAAGGATCCAGACTCAACTGTGAGCATGTCTCACCTCCAGGAGGCCTTTGCAGAACCTCTCAAAGACCCTCTTCATGTTGCCTCCCTTCTCCATGGAGATCACTCTGGTGTGATCCTCCTCATTGATCCAAATCAAAAAGGTCTTCTCATTGTTGTGCCTGCAAACAGGGAGGTTTTCTATTTCATAAACAGCTCAGACACATGCTATTGTAGCACCATCTGTTCTTTTCAGGCACACAGACCCACAGTGTTATTGTTCAGTTTGGCACTTTGAAAATAAGTTTGCTTCATGGAAACACATTCGTTTTGAGTAACCTTGTTCTTTAATGGAAACACCGTAAGTGTGAAATTGTGTTTTTTTATTTCAAAATTGACATGGTTTCTTCCCACATTTATTAAGAAAACAGCAAATGTCAGCATGAATTTATTTTAAATTTGGGCTTTTAGTGATGAAGATTTTTCTTTTTAGCACCATTAAATGTCTACATCTGGTGTGTCATTGAGGACAGGGACGGCATGCAGGATCTGAATGGACGGAGCTTTAAATATTCTACTGGATTTTGCTCCCTGGCTGTATTTTAACAACACTGACATTGTGACAACAGCACTTTGAAATATTTTGCAGCTTAAAAAAAACATTTTTAATAAATTCAAAATGGTGAAATTTTTTTAAAATTCTTTAAATATAACGATGCTATTTGTTCTCTAATCATAAAGTCAAAAAATTTAAATTACATGACTGACGATAACAGCCGAATGTACATGACAAATACCGGCCAGACAATAAATCTGTTGGGTAATAAATTTTATGTTTTCAAATGTTTCTGTCACACACATGCGCTACACGTCTCATTGGTTCAAGAACAAAACCCAAATTTAATAAAAAGTTTCCAGTTTTAATAACTTTGTTTAAAATTAGAATATATTATTTCAATTAAACAGATTGATAGTTTGTTGAGTCATTAGGAATAATAAATATTCATTCCATTGAAACAATCCAAACAAATCTTAAAGGTATTCCTGCTCAAATGAAACACTTAAACTCAATATATAGAGAAAGTTACAAAACTCCCCCAAAAAGTAAAAAAATGTTCTCGCTAAGTTTTCTGCCATTTGGCAAATAGAAATAATTTTGGTAATTTTAAACTGATCTAAAACAAGAAAAGTTTAGTCTGATCCAACTGTCTTTTTATTAGATGTATGAAAATATCTGGTTTCAACTGTAAAGAGCGTTTTCCAAATTTCGGGTTTTAATCAAACGTTAGAACTTTATTACAAAATCATGCAATGTGAATATCAAACACTTTCAATGACGTTATACAGAAAGCGAGTACTTTCCAAACCTTGAAAACACCTAAACTAAATTCAAGCATTTTCAAGGATTTCAAGCACCCGTCTGAACTCCGTCATGATGACGATCTCTCAGCATGAGTTTCACATTTAATAATAATAATAATTTTTTCCCTTCAAACAACTCTCTTCTTTTTTAATAGAGGGAGGCGTCTGCGTCAAGGGAGGGAAAGCCAAACAAGACAGAAAGAGAGAAAGAGGAAAGGAAAAGTAGATCACAGAATAAAGGGAGTAACAAACAAGAAGAGAGCCAGAGGGAGAAAAAAGCAGCTTCAGTTCAGCTGAAACTAGAAGCTGTAGTTTAACTGAAAGAGGAGATGATGAGGTGAAGTTTGCATTATTAAGAGAAGGAGTGACTGATAAGCTTTAGAGGAAACAAACATGGAGGAGGGTGATTGATTTTGGCTCTCAGGCACGTTGAACTGGGTTTATTAGTGGGGCTAATCTGAAACGCTGCTCTTCTCATTTTCACCTCAGATCAGCAAAACACAAAAGAGCAGCAGAAACGTCAAGGCAAAATTCACCCAAAAGTTTTTTAAAACGAATCATCGCTCAGTTGAAAAGTCCCGTCAGAGCACAACCAAAACGATGAATGCAGTTTGCCTGACAGGTTGAACATTTCAATTTTCTGCTTACCAAATACCGCGGCCGTCTGGCCAATCACGGGCCATGCCTGCGCAGGTCAGGAGTGGCGACACAGGTTTGTCGAACAGGAAGTGATCCTGATAAACACACAGAAAATATTTTTTATACACAACTTAGGCTGGACAAGGTTTTTTTGTTTTACTGTAAGGATAACTAAGTAACCTGATAACAAATGATAAAACATATTAAGATCATAACACATATCATCACTTTCTATATATAATGACCATTTTTCCCCCAGAAGTAATTTTGACCAAAAAAAAAAAATCACTGCCTCTTTATTGCCAAAAGTTATTATTAGAGGTGTGCCGATCGATCGGTAACCAATCATAATCGGCCAATTTCCGTGAAATCGGTGATGATCGGGATCGGCGATCATTGGCTCTGTTGCCGATACCGATCACCTGCACCTGCCTCAGGGGGTGATCGGTATGGGCAGAAAAAAAACTGATCGGCACATCCCTAGTTATTATTTTAGGAAGGTGGCTATATGGAAGGTCAAAAGGGACAAAACTAAATATTTTAAGCCTAGTTTCTTTTTATTAATATTCTTTTGTGGTTTATTTTGAAAGTTTTATCACATTGGAATTTTTTTACTATAATGAATATTTTGAAGTTGTAAACATTAGCTCTAAAATGAACAGAACAAGAAATTCTTCATTTTTAAATGGTCCTTTAAACTTTAAATATTTAAATACCATTTAAAGTACCCTGTGTGTTGTGTATCTGCACATTGTCACAGATACACAATACATGATCTGGAATATTTTTTTTAAAGAACCAAAGTTACCCAGCAATCCGAAGAAGTTGGAAAAATGGCAACCTACGACCTTACCGACGTACAGAAGAGTTCAAACGAATGTTTAGTCCAGACAGTTGTCGTTCCTGATATTAAACACGCATCACCTACATCAATGAGCTGCTGTTGCTCCTGCTCGGTCATCTGAGTAAGACTGTAGTATTTTCCGGTCAGGTCTCCCTTCAGCCCAGACAGGGCGTCCACCACGACCCGCTCCACCTCTCGGCGCTCCGCCCGGGTGCAGGCGGGGGGCAGGCTCAGGCCCCGGATGCTGCGGCCGGTCCTCACCCTGGACGACAGCACGTAGCGCTCATCGAAAACACCGGACTGGATCTGAAATGTTTGGAGAAGTTCGTCGATTAGGGCTGCAACCGACAATTGTTTCAGTAAAGGAGTTACAGGGGTGGGAGATATGGACTTACAGTTTTATCACAACATTGTGACAACGATAAAAGTGAGCATAAAGAAATACTTATTATTTCTTCTTAGGTAACTGGAGGGCTGTAGGTGAACAGCAATCGTAACCCGACAAACACAAAATGCCGCACTTGAAAAACCGTCTGGGATTCAAAATCAAAATTCAAAAATATTTTATTGATTCTTAAGAGAAATGAAATCCAACATGATTCTTTAGGACACCAGACACATACAGCAGAGATTTATATCTCTAAACTGCACACAATGACTGCTGTTAATCATATCTTCAAATTTATTGATGCAAATTTATTGAAGGGTGGAGAAAATAGTAAAAATAACAATCCTGACCAAAAAAGACATCATTTCATTAAAATTTATCGTGAGAACGATAAATCAAAAATACTTATTGTGTCAAGAAAATTATCACGATAAATGATAAACGATATAATTGCCCACCCCTCATGTCTTATTCTATCAATTATTCTGATGATTAAGTGGATAAAACAAATTGGCACATCTTGCAGATGTTTCATTTAACCATTTAAGCATTATTTTACTCTTACACAATACTAGAAATATATATACATA
>CAEGAF010166785.1:0-13220 GCA_903067075.1 Micropoecilia bifurca | reverse complement strand
GTTAAAGTCTTAAAGTATCTGAATTTTCTTGTACTTAAGTATGGAAATTACTGTAAAAATGGATGCACTCAAGTAATATAATGAAAAGTACAAGTAAAAAGTAAAACAAGGCAAATGCAGTTTGGATGACATTTTTTATATTTTGGTAAACTTGTCAAATACACTTAAAATAATGTACAAAACCAAGTACAGGCAAAATTAAACCTGCTAATAGATAAACTTGCAGGCATCATTTAGTTAAGAGAATTAGCTGCTTTACCTACAAGGTAACTTAACCTGATTTACAACTGAACCAGCTTCATATCGTATGGGGCTCCATTAGTGTCCGACTTTGTTGCAGTCAATCAGTAGGTGGGATCAAAACTCCAGCGTTTCTCTCTCTCGCTTTTTAGTAACGAGTAACTAAACCACTCATTGAAAATGTATCAGAGTAAAAGTATGAAATTAAGTTAGGAAATATAGTGAAGTAAAAGTGAAAGTTATCAAAGTTATCAAAAATGTTCATATTCGAGGAAAGTACGAAGTACTCCAAAATATACTTAAGTAAAGTAGTGAAGTATTTTTACTTCGTTACTATACAACACTGCCAAAGAATGAGTGAGTTGCTAGGTAACCAAAGAATGAGTGAGTTGCTAGGTAACCACAAAGTGAGTGAGTTGCTAGGTAACCAAAGAATGAGTGAGTTGCTAGGTAACCAAAGAATGAGTGAGTTGATTCTACCAACCTAATTGTGAGGAGTTTGAACAGTTAATATTTTTCCTTTTGTCTCTGTTTGTAGTTTATGACACTGATATCTGTAAAATGCCGTAGAGACAGAACTGCACCAAGCTTCCAGCTCCTGTCTGTGGAGTAATAATACTCCTAAAAAGTCAATTTTTTCCAAGTAAATGTATTTGAATAAATGCAACCTGTAATCTGGACTAATGAAAGCTACTAGTATCTGAAGCACATTTTCTCAGTTAATGTTTATATCTTGTAGGCTAAGCAGAGCAGAAATAAATGAAAGAAAATGCCCTCAAACCTTCCACCCGCCCAAACAGGCCAACAGTTACGCTGGTTTATGTAAGAAGAGTTTCAGTTGCTGCGTCACTCTGGCAGTGCAGACCACAACATCAGATGGGGGGCAACTGATTCATTATCCCGATCGATCAGAACAAATACAAGAAGTGAGCGGGTGGAAGTGGTGGCAGAGGACTGGCACGGGTGCAGAAAGTGCAGATGAGGTTAGTAGAAAAAAAGTGCAAAAAATAAGGGAAAGAAAGGCAGAAAGGAGGAAACAAAGGAGAAGTCTGTTACAAAACCAAACGACCACAGGGAGGAAGCCACACTGCATTACAGTTTTTAACCTGAGACACGCAAACACACGCTCAACAGCAGCGCAGCGTATCAGTGAGGCGTTGTGATAAGGCACTTTTACAGTTTGCCTCTAAACGGTCGGTTTGTACAGTCAGAAACAATCCAAAGATGAGACACGCAAACCACAAGGGTAGAAAGCGCCGCTTAAATAAACACACAAATCTTTGCTTTTAGGTTTGTATGCAGTGGTGTAACAATCTGGCAAAATGTTTGGAGTTTAAAAGAACTGAAATCGTTCTTCTGTCTGTGAACTGAATGTTTTTCAGTTTTGATCCTCCCCTGTTGTGAACCAAAGAAACACTTTGCATTGTTATGATTGTATAATACAGCTACTAAAGTTGTACAGTTGTTTTATTTGTTTAATCCTCTTTGTGTGTCTTTTTTCTCTAAATAAAACCAAAACAAGGACTTTTAATTAAAATTTTCTGTGGTCGCCATCTTGACCAACATCCTTCCAGTCTCACCAATTTATTAGTTTTATGGGGTTTAATATTCTCACCTAATTGAATAAAAAAAATCTTTTTGTTTATTTCCATATTTCAGCTTTATGTTAGGATGCAAACAAATATAAAAGTAGTGTTTGACGGGTTATCTGATATTTTGGCGTTAGGTAATTTTGAAGGTAGAATAAAATAATGAGATGAATCCACCCTGGATGAAGCCCAATCATGAACGGCCTTTTCGGGGTCAGTGTGAGGTTTCCGTTGATCCAGTCCGATCCTAGTCTCAAGAACACTTTCTGATGGACTCGGGATTTTATTTCAGTTTAGACCACAACTGTGGAAATGTAACTGTAAATTGCCAGCATGTTGTCCAGTTTATCTGTTATTTTCACTGGGTGCAAAACATACCGATTAAAATCCAAACATCACTTCCCCCTTCAACTCAGTGGCTTTTGATTGGTTATTTCTTGCTCCTTCATAGATGAGCGTTGTTTACCTTGTGCAACAGATTATGTCAGTTATAAATGATCTGATAATGTTAGACAGCATTTTCTTCCTGTTTAGTTTTTTTGGTCAATTTTTTTTTGTTTTGTTTTGTTGTCATTTTGTAAAAACAAACTGACAGTTGATCAGGCTACTACTGATCAACTGGTAGGACAGTTTTTCTTTCTAAGTATATTTACTTGAGCAACTTTTTGGAATAAAATGTTCTTCTAGGAGTGTTTTTACTACACTTTTTACTTTTATTTGAGTACCTTTCTTAAGTATTGCTACTCTTGAGTGAAATTTCTCGATACTCAAGTAAAAGTGAGTAACTTCACTGAATGAAGAACAAACATTGAATAAGTTTTATATTTAAAAAACTTATTTGGAAAGATGTTTCTTTTTCCTGATTTTGATATTTTTTGTCTTATGTGAATTTCTGTCATTTTGGTTCTTTAAAATCCCAAAATGTCCTCATAACTTTGTATTTTGTTCTGTCTGTATACATAATTTTGAAGTATCACATGATTGATGTTTTGATCAATTACTCACTACTTCAGTAACAGTTATACCAAATACTTTTTTTACTCACTTGAGTAATTTCCTGATTGGCTACTTTTTACTTTTCTAAATGGGAACGCTGTTTGTTTTAGGCTAGATCAGGTTATTAAATGAAGAGCCTGTCAGAAATAGATTAACAATAAATGTTTTCATTTATTGTTTAGCTTCTAAACTAACTGGCTTAGGAGCTAAGCCAGAAAGTTTAGCTTTTTTTCAGCTCACAAAGTAAAGTGACAGTGAAGTGTGTGTTTAAATTGGTGACTAGCAAAGGTTTTGAGTCAACCATAAGGAAAAACTCCCAGCTAATGTTTACCATCCAGAGGAGAAACAGAGACTAATGCTCATGTTTCACTCTGTTTGGTCCTTTAAATCCCAAAACTGCCTGAAAAAAAGCTCTTTGGGAGAAAACGAGATGCTTCCCACCCATCCTTGAAGGCATCTTTAAAGCTAAAACCTTTCTGATGTGTGTTTTTTTTCTACTAACCCCATTTCGGCCCAGAGGCATTTCTAAACTTAAAGACAAACTTTGAACCCAAATTGACCAGATGCAGGCAGAGAACCCAAAAATTGTACTCAAGTAAGAGCACAATTGTTTCAGCAAGATGTAGGAAATTTCCTGATGCTGAAGTCACTGCTTTACGACGGTGTCGGCCATGTTGGATTCTGGGTAGTGTTTGGGATTTGGACGTCAGGATGGATTCCAGCTGATGTTCCCAAATTTCGGCTTTTAAATTTTGATTTTTACAAATGTCTGGTAAAGCCACTCAATCTGTTATTAGGTTAAAATAGATTTTAATGCAAATAATGTCAGTTTGAGACAATAAAAGTGCTATATTAATGTTGAACCCAGCTCTTGAAGCTATTGCACACTCATCTCAACCATGTTTCTGTTGCAGGATGGAAAACTAATAGAATTTTGTAATTAATGACAAATCAACTTTTTATTAGCGACAAACATTATTAAGCTAACAATGATCTACTTATGTGAACATTGATTAAAAACACTAACAAAACATTCACCAACAAATATTTAACAGCAGCATTGGAGTTCATGACATTGAAATGGTTAAAAATGTAAATAAACCTTTATTACTGCTGATATTACGCCAGTTTACAGACATGGCAGTCATATTGGATTATGTGTCAGGATTGTAGAGAAATCTTAACTTTCTTCTAGACGAGCTTTGAGTGTAAATCTCAGGACTTGTTGGGGAACCAACTTTTCTCCAACTATTATCAGACTGAAAGGACTTTTTGGGGAAATTTTCATTTTGAGGCAGCAGGAATAGGGGTCTCAAAACTTTCCAATATGAAGTTTTAAGAAAACCTAAACTTATTTCTCAAACTGAAGATGCTTCAAGTAGTTATTACTTCTGTTGAAGACCAAATATTATTCAAAAACCATTTATTTTATGTATTTATAACTATTTTTGGTTGTTTGTTGCACCAGGTCTGAATTATTTTGATTTTTCTTTCATCTTGTTTCATGTTGTTTTTTCCCCTTGTAGAAAATAAACAAAAGCTGAAACTTCCTGGAATGGAGAATATAAGATTTACAATCAAATTGAAGTTGCAGTTTGTCACAGCTGCATGTCCTTCCTCTCCTAATCACAACTCAATACCATTTTTTACGTTTTTCTTTTCCCAAAAGGCAGAGAATATGTTCAGTTGAACTTGTTATTGACTTTTCAGCTGTATCGATCCAAAGCAAAGATGGAGGACGACCCGTTCAAAGAGGAATGCTGCTGCTGCTGCTTCTTCTTTTTTTTTGGTCATGAATGGGTAGAAAAGTAGCTTTATTCAGCTCCTTTCCCTCCTTGCTGTGCCAACCCTACCCCCCAGCACACAGTTACAATGCAGGACCCCACCCCCACCAGCACACACATCATTAACGCACATTAACACACAAACTCCCCGCCTGCCCCCTTAAGCATTCAGACAGCAGGAGGTGGGTTTTCCCAGCCATTTAAACAGATTCCAGCAGATGGTTGAGGAACTTTCCTGCACTGCCCTGAAGCCAACGGACTGAGTTTTCATCAATCCAGAACAACTTTTTAAAAAATCAACCCCGTCAAGACCTTGGGAACAAAACAAAAACTTCTTCAAAGCAGGCTGCAGAGTTCCTCCAAGCTGCCAGAAACTAGCTTAGTCTCCTGGAAATTGATCCGTTGCGGATCAGACATCAGGCTGCTTCACTTGGTGAAGACCGTGGAGAGAATCATGCCGTCCGACTCCCTGACGCCTTTCCTGGAACTGGATGAGGAGTTCTGCAAGGTAAACGGCCCATCCTTCTAATTTAATGTTTTATAGTCTTTAAATCAAACTGCAATGCAAAAACACACAAAAATATCTTAGTGCACTTAAATAACTTACAAGCAACTTTTCAGCAAGATGTAGCAACTTGTTTTAAGTCAATTATTCTTGAATATTGATGAAAAATGCAAGTTCCACTGGCCGATTATTTCCTTTATTACAGTGGGAAAATATTATGCTGTATGTGAAATAAACTGCCAGTCAAACTAGAACTTTTTCACCAATATTCAAGATTTATTGACTTAACACAAGCTGCTATATCTTGCTGAAAAAGTTACATATAAGTTACTGTTGTCTTATTTCAAGGGCAATAAGATATTTGCAGTAGAAACTAGATCAAAATGACTTGGTAACACATTTATGCAAGTATTATGTGAAGGCAATGCTGCAAAAACACAAACTCTTCCTAAGTGTGTTTGGTCTAGTTTCTACTGCAACTATCTGAGTGCATTTAAGGAACAAGTCACTTTTCACCAAGACGTTGGAGCTTGATTTAAAGTAAATAGTCCCACTGTCTGATTGTTTCCTTTATTACAGTGGGACAATATCATAAGTTAAATAATAACCAGCACTGTTTCATTAATATTCAAGAATTATTGACTTAAGGCAAGTTCCTACGTCTTGCTGCAAAACTTACTTGAAAGTTAGTTTTTACTTAGATATTTGCACAAGAAAGTGAACAAAAGTACTTGTTGAGATTTTGTATTTTTGTTGGTCGAATGCTGTAAAAATGTGGAAAATAAACCAAAGCATTTCTTATTAGAGCTAGTTTTAATTCACAAATCTGAATGTCTAAGTTGTAATGAATTTTAAGGGTAAATGCTGCAGGTTATGCCCTAAAGCAACATGTTTATTGGGTAAAGGTTTAGTCTTTAAGGTTTTAGTCAGATGCAGTTTGAAAAGTTTCCATGTTCCAGGAGTGGTGAGGCTGATATTCACGGTGCTTTCAGCCTCATTTTGTTTCTCTTTCCAGAGACAAATCAAGTTTTCAAGTTGTTAAACAAACTGAAGCCAGTGAAAACTTGGATTAAAACAAATGCTTTTCTTATTTGAGCAAATTTGAATCAGAAATATACGAATATACGAGAATGTGATAAATTTTGAGGTCAAATGTTGCATATTTAACTCTGATATCTCAAGTTATCCCCTAAAACAACAAAGTTTATCCTGTAAAGTTCAGTTACTCAGATGTTGATTGAAAAGTTTTCCTTCTCCAGGAGTAACGAGGCTAGTACTTTTCATCATTAATGATAAATTATTGACCGAAAACAAACTCCTATATTTGAAATGTTACTTATAAGTTTGTTCTACAAACAAGACAAAAAATACTAAAGATTTTGTTTCACTCTGCAAAAACACAAAATCCTGCCAAACCTTTTTTTCTAGTTTCTAATGCAAATTCACTTCAAATCAGACAAAATCAACTAATAAGCATCTTTTCTTCAAGACATATCAGGTTGTATTAAGTCTTAAAATGTTGACTTAAGAACAATTACTAGTTCAACTGATAGATTATTTTCCTTTTAACAAAGTATTTTCTCATGTTATAAGTGAAATATTCAGAACTAGTAATCAATATTCCCGAACTATTGACTTAAAACAAGCTCCTGTATCTTACTGAAAAGTTACTTGTAAATATTTTTTTTCTTATTTCAGCGGATTAAGATATTTGCACTTTAACTAGACAAAAAATACTTGGTAAGATATTGTGTTTTTGCAGGGTGACACACATTGTACACTACAAAAATACAAAATTTGTTTCTAATGTCTTATTACACTTTAAATAAGGCGAAACTAACCTACAAGTAACTGTGCAGCAAAATATAGGAGCTTCTTCGTCTGATTATTGCAGATTATTTGACGTAGTACATAAAATAAACTGCCAGTAGTAAAATATTCATATTTTTCATGACTATGTAATGAATTTTAAGTGTAAATGCCGGATTATATGCTTTTAAACTAAACATTTATTTTGGAAAGTTCAGTGTTTTTGGCATTAATGAGGCTTTTATTCATGATCCCTTCAGACTGATCCGTCTTTGGATTGCAGAAACACTAAATTTCAAGTATTTGTCCTTTTTGCAGTTCTATTCCTGCACCTGCAGAAACCTCACATCTTTTCTCTCTTCTTTTTTGTGTGTCAGAATTTCTGCGGCCTGGAGGTGACAGATGGCGCCTCTGGCGGCTCGATGTCTCGCATTCAGAGAGTCCTGGGCTTCCAGAGACGCCACTCCCTCTGCCCCGTGACGCTGCCAAACTCCAAGTTCAACAGCGGCTGTGAGTCGGCGGAGCCGGCCTGCTGCTGGGGCCCGGCCTGCAGCCAGCAGTGGAGCCGGGCGCTGCCCCGCTCCTCCCTCAGCCACATCCCCTTCCGGGTCGACCGCTCGGTCAGCATGATCGAGGGGAACCTTCGGGAGGACAAAACGCTGCTGCCACCGCCGGGTCTGTCCTTCAGCAAGCCGCCGCCGCCGCCACCGCCGCAGGCGCCGCCGCACATCTCCAGCCGCTACAAAACGGAACTGTGCCGCACCTTCGAGGAGAGCGGCACCTGCAAGTACGGCGCCAAGTGCCAGTTCGCCCACGGCCTGGACGAGCTGAGGGGCCTCAGCAGGCACCCCAAGTACAAAACCGAGCCGTGCCGCACCTTCCACACCATCGGCTTCTGTCCCTACGGCGCCCGCTGCCACTTCATCCACAACGCCGACGAGGTGCAGGCCGCCGCCGCCCACAGGCACAAGCCGCCGTTGCTGCGGCACAGCCTCAGCTTCGCCGGCTTCTCCTCTTCCTCCCACATCTTCCAGCCGGTCCAGGAGCCTTCCTGCCTCCTCTTCACCCGGGCCTCCTCCGTCTCGCCTCCGCCCTCCTCCTCTGGGAGTCCGGAGATGCTTTCGCCTCTCCTGCCTGAACCAGGGCCTCTGAAGCGTCGCTCGTACCCGTTCTCCGGCATCGGCGACGGCGGAGACTCTTCTCTCTGCTTCTTCGCCTCCAGCAACCAGAACCTCCCGGTTTGGCTCCCCCAGCAGCAGCCGCCGGCCTGCCTGAACAGCTTCCCCGCGCTGCAGCGCTGCTCCTCCACCGACTCCCTGTCTGAGGAGGGCTACACCTCCTCCTGCTCCCTCAGCTCCTCCTCCAGCGGCGCAGAGTCGCCCAGCTTCGAAGGTCGGCGACTCCCCATCTTCAGCCGCCTCTCCGTCTCAGACGAGTAGGGAGCAGGTTTGCTTTGAGGCTGAGTTCGATCAGGGATGGTTTTAAATTTACAGAGTGTAACTTTTACAAAAAAATAAAATAAAATAAAATGACGGAGTATTAGGGCCAAATTAAGAAAATAATCCCCACCAGTAGACCCTCCATGAATGCTAGTGCTAGTCATGATAGTTTTTCTAGAACTCTGCCTTTAGCACATTTAGCAACGTATAAACAAGGTTGATTGACAGCGCTAAGACCCTCTTCCTAGCTCTGATTGGTCGTTTCTGGCATGGAGCACTGGGGAGGAAGTGAGAAAGTTCAATTTCTTCACAGATTATCTCTCTCTTAATAAGAACCAGGGAATATTAGGGCCATAAAAAGAAAAAATCACATTATTACAACTTTATTCTTGTACCAGTTTATTCTTCTAATATTAGTACTATATTCTCATAATTTTATGACCTTATTATTCTAATTTTATTAAATTGTTTTCTTAGTAAGGCTCTAATAATCCGTTTTATGTATGAGACAAATAATCTGAAAAACAAAATCAAGCTCCTCTTGCTCTCTGAAGAAATGCAACGTTCCCATTAAAAAGCAACCAATCAGAGATGGAAGAGACTCTTAGCGCTGTCAATCAGTTGGTGTACCTGCTGCTAAATGTGCTAATGGTTGAGAAGTAACTTAGCATTACAGGAAAACCGTTCGTCCACCGTCATTAGTGGCTATGCCAACTAGCATTAGCATTTATTACAAGCTCTGCAGCATAACAGCGTGTACACCAGCATGATTGACAGCACTCTGATTGGTTGTTTGAGGAGCTTGATTGTTTTCTTTCCACATATAATCTGTGTCATAACAAATATTTTAAAAACAAATTTTTTTTTCTAGAAGTTACACGCGTCAGCTTTTAACCACGATGTTGGCAGATCCAGCCGAGAGAAGATGCCCATCTTTGTGCATATTGCATTTCTTCCACCCAAGCAGCTGTAGTTCTGCTCAGTGTTTGTCCAGTTTTAGCCGACTCCCTTTCCTGTTTATTGTTTCATTGATTATTGATCTTTAATTGTGTTTAATGTCATTGTAAGTGCTGTATACTGTTGTATACCTGTTAGTGTAACTGGAGGGTACTCAACTCAGCATTCGTCTCCATGCTGTTCCTGATGAGTAGAAAGTTCTGTGTGAGAATTTTCTGTACCCTTTTCTCAAGATTTTTTTTTTTTTGCATTATTTTTTATTTGTCTTTTTCGAGAAAGTGTGCGGACTTTATTTCTTAGTCCTCAGAAATCTGCCTGAATAATCCCAGTTAGTTCTCTCCAGCTGTGTTTAATTGACCTCTTTCTTGTGCAAGTGTAACAGGATTTATTAGCTGTACGCCGTCACTGATTGATTAGTTGATTGGTTGCATAGCTGTGGCCACATGATTGTATTTGTCAGCCATTTTTAAACTGTCTGACAATGATTCAGCTGAACTGCCTTAGCACAGATTGTAGGAAGCCTCTAGTTACCAAAGTTCCTCTAACATTCTCGTCCTGCTAACCCCTATGCTGCAAAAAAACAAGTATTTTTGGACTAGTTTCTAATGAATACATCTTAGTACATTCAAAATAAGACAAAACTAACTTACAAGTGACTTTTCAGGGAGATACAGGTTGTTTTAAGAGAGTAATTTATTAATATTCATAAAAGGTTGGTGGATTATTTCATTTATAATGCAGGAAAATGTCTTGCTATGGGTGAAATAATTACAGTCGGGCTTTTTCACAAACATTAAGGAATTATTTACGTAAAGTAAGCTTATATATAATAGATGTAAGTTAGTTTTGTCTTATATTGAGTGCACTTCAAACTACTTGTTAATATTTTGTGTTTTTGGAGTGTAGCTTTAGTTACAGCAGGTTTTATACAGTGTTATAATTATTAACATAGTCTAACATTTTTCTAGGACTATTTATTCTTTTTTGCATCTTTTATTTCTTCTTGATTTGTGATTGTGTTTTTATAAATAAGAAATTACGCTTTACTTTAGTGGTTCATGTTCTCTGCTTGGTTAACCGGAAGCTTTAATGATGGGACTGATGGAGAGGCGGGGAAAGGAGGAAGCAAGCATTTTGGCATTCTTTATTTTTGGTTGCCTTATCAGCAGAGATCAAAACGTTCATTCTGCTCTCCTCTCCCTTAAACCTCCAACTGTAAGGACAAAATAAATCATCATTCAGCCGTTTAGTCGAAAGAAAATCTGGTGATTTTATGACGGTTAAAATGTAACCTGACATGCAGCGCCATCAAGACTGTGTTGGTTTCTTTATTGCTGTTGTATTATATTGTTGTACAGTAGATTTTTCAGAGTCGGCCCGATGACGATGCGTTTGTTGGTCGATTTCTGTTGCACATCAGCCAGCTGGCCCGGCTCTGACCGGCAGGCGAAATCATGCGAGTTCCAGGGAAAACAGGAAGTTTCATTCTGGTTTCCTCCTGAAATCATCTCAGCCGCCTGCCCTGATGAGGCCAGAGATGTTTCTTTTTTTTTTTAAAGAAAAGGAAAAACTTGTTAACTTAAGGTCCTATTTATTTTTCTTTGTAAGAGCAAATCCTATATTCTGCTATTTGATATTGTTTTTTTTTTTACATAATTTAAATGCATCTATTGTTTACATTCCAGCCGTTACTTGGATAACCTTCTTTATCTTAATATATATGTTCATCTTTATTTCAAAATAAAAGCTTTTTGCTAAATAAGAGTTTCTCACTGTGGTTTTTGTGTCTTTCTGGTGTTTAACGTGCATTTGTGAATTATTAAGTTGGATAATGAACATCCAGTTTTTTGTTATAGTTTTCAAATCTGTAAAACGTGTTGAATTAAAATGATGCACTTTGTTGGACTTTAGAGTTCAATAAAAATCAAATCAGCCACAGGGACTCCTAAGATTGTGCAGTAGAGCTACTATAGATAGTAAAAAAGGAGTAAGTATTCTTGAGATTAATCTCAAATATTTTATTAAAAACTTGGATGTTTCTGACCTCCAAAAGTTGAAAATGTGCATCTTTAAAAATTTCCTAGAAATAAATTGGACATTCCTGAGCTTCAAAATAAGAAATATTTTCACTTTAGAAACTCAGAAAATTTCTGAAAGTCAAAAATGTTCTACTTTTTGAGCTCAGGAACCTCTAAGATTTTTCTAGAAAATATGTGAAAGTAACCTCAAAATTTCTGATACTTTCCCCACAGGTTTTTGACTTTTGGAGCTCAGACTTTTCCAGCTTTTTTCTAGAAACTTTCAGAGATTAATTTTAAAAAATTCAAATCTTTTTGGTAGAAATTTACTCTTTTTCTACCAACAATGACCCTAAACCGCTGACAGGCATCATTTTTCATATGTACTAAAACCTTCTGCATTCATCAACAAACTTGCCGCCACGTTTTCTTATGTATTCTAGTCATTAGATGGAAAAAATGGACAAAATCCATTAGACCTTGAAGACTATCAGAAATGTTATTGGCCAGTGAAAGCCTGATCTTTAGGAGAAAGCGTTGATGTAAGAAAGATGCAGGTAAAACAACAAATCTTGTGAAATCCTGCAGCTCTAGATCTACATCTCTAAATCAGTTTTCATTCCCCAAAACCTGCTTCCACTCTTTAATTATCTCATTTTGAATAGAAAACATAAAAACCGATACACAACTCAGCTTTATTGTGGGTAATGTGGTTTGTTATGTTATGAAAGAAAACTCTTGGTGGAAAAGTTTCTCCAAAATGTTCCCACAAGTATTTCAGTAACAAAAAACAACCAAAACAAAAAAAATGCTGCTTGTGTTTATGGGGGCCTTTTATGGTCATCATCAGGGATTCAGACACACAAAAGAAACAAAGATTAACTATTTCCCCTCCATGGGTTCTGGTGGGATTCCCCCGCCCCCCGCCCTAGTTGGGCCGCATGGTGTGGGAAGGGGAGTGAGTTTTGTTGGGACTCGTCCGGATGGACCAATTTGGTGTGAGTGACACTGGGGAGAATGTTTGGGCAACAGATGCCCGAACAAAGACTTTCCTCCACACAATGGGACACTGAGATACTTGTGACTGATTTCCATCTATTCACACAAAGTGGAGCAGAAGTTGAGATCCTCCCCTCCGTCTCTCTCCCTGTTTGTTTTGTTTGTGTCACTTTGAAAACCTGACACTAGCAGCCTGAAAATTTCCTGCTGACACTCACTCCTTTAGAAGCTGGAAGTATATTGCAGTGTTTCCACACCTGATAGTCTGGTAGACTTGGTTCGATTGGCGACCAAAGTTGCTACATTTGTTACATTTTCAGCTGATGCTGTTAAACGAACCAGTCGATTTGAAAAACCTGTTCCCCTCCTCGCCTGTGGTGGCGCTGCACCAAGAACCACTGAAGAAAACAACACGAAAACATCTGAAGACACTGAGCGCAGCTTCCTTCTTCATCAAAAGTAAAGAAAAAGGAGTAGTGTCAGAGTTTAGCAGTTGTAGGATTTCTGTCATCATTTGACGCTTACGTTTGTTTCTGTTGTACTTACCCACAATGCCCTGCTCTGTAGTCCACTTCCTGCTTTTGGAGCGGTCTACATTCTGCTTGGCGTTCACATACCACACCAGAGTTCACTTCAATCAAACTTAGACCAACGTTTGTTTCTGTTGTACTTACCCACAATGCCCTGCTCTGTAGTCCACTTCCTGCTTTTCTTTTGGAGCGGTCTACAGTCTGCTTGGAGTTCACATCTGCATTCAAATCACACCAGAGTTCACTTCAATGAAACTTAGACCGATGTTTGTTTCTTCCACAATGCCCTGCTCTGTAGTCCACTTCCTGCTTTTGGAGCGGTCTACATTCTGCTTGGCGTTCACATACCACACC
>CAEGAF010166775.1:0-13464 GCA_903067075.1 Micropoecilia bifurca | reverse complement strand
CTTGGATGACCTCTAAAAACATTTCTTTATATCTTTAAAATGATAGCAGCACAAACGAAAATTTTTGCTGCACAAACCAGCACAAACGTAGCAATAATGTTTGACACTAATTTTGTCTGATTTGAAGAAGGTGGGGGGGCCAACTTCACTCAGGTGACAAAATGGCTGCAAGACTGATGGAACGGTACCGACCAGGCTGGGGCTGCACCTCCAAAGGTGCTATATGTGGACTGTGGCTGCCGTGTTAGTGAGGGCCTCGGCAAGCTGCAGGCCAGATTTGGAGAATGACCAGATATCTACATTCGTCTGGACATTTGGCACTTCATGCGGAGGCTGGCTGTTGGTTGCACCACGGATGCCCACCCTCTGTATCCTGCTTTCATTCAGGCACTTTCCTCCTGCATTTTTGAGTGGGATGCAGGGGACCTTGACCTTCTTCGACGAGCCAAAAAAAGGCACCATGGTGTTGGTTATACCAACACCATGGTGTTGGGTTATACCAACACCATGGTGTTGGTATATACCAACACCATGGTGTACAGGCAGATAACAAAGGAGTTGAGTACTTTCTGCCGTAGGAGGACACAGGGAGAGGACATCACTACTGTCTTTATTGAACAACTTTCTAGTATCAGAGCTAAACGATGAGAACCTTTTCTCTGCTACATCAGAGCTCGAATCCTCCAAAAGTCAGCTGCCTCCATCCAGCCTGGCATTGCTGTGCCTATTTCAGAAGTGGGCATTCATAGTAAGCTGTGGAATTGAAGAAAAATAAAACTTCAAATAACGTCAACATTTTTTATGTTATGTTTTCTCAGGGTTTAGATGAGGCCGGTGTACCATGCCTGGACAAAGTTGGCAGCTTGGCTGAGTATCTGGTGGAGCTGAGGAGTAAAACCTCACTGGTGCTGACCAAACAGGAGATGAGTAACATGCGTTGTTGCTTGCTGCAGAAATCCATACGCCTTTCACTTCACTTGCATATTGTTGTGTCCTCATGTATAATTGTTTAATTTTCATGTTTAGGTTAGCTGCATTGTTGTTCTGTGGCAGAACCTGCTGGAGTTTGATAAACAGAGGGCGGAATTTGCTGCAAGGCATCAAGAGAGATTGAACACTGGGAGGTTTAGGTCCCCCAAGAAGAGGAAATAATTTACTCCTGGGGTTGAGAGTGTGAAGAGGCATGCTTTATTCACTCCAGCCCCCTCTGCCCAATGGCCAGACTGCTGCCGCTTGGTGGAGACCATCTTTGTCCAGCTGTGCAATATCCATCGTTGTCCAAAGAAAAGGGGGGCAGGCACAGTCTCCAGGTGGGATTTGATCTTTCAAGCCTATAGGAAGAATCAGGCAACTTGTTCTGGCAAATGGAGCTGTGATGGGGCAGACAAACTTGGAGCTAGTGGATGTGAGATACACCACCCTGGTTCAGTGGCATAACAGAAGGGTCAAAAGGCAAGAAACCACTGTGGTACTTCAAGGTCTAAACCTTCCCAGCCGGATTTCTGTAGCTGCTGACCCCACTTCTGCCTGCAAATATACATCCACATCACAGCGTACCACATTCAGGGCCACTGCATACGTACAGGCTACCATCGAACACTGTGGGGCAGTCAAAATCAAAAAGAAAGCTACAATTCACATATGGGACAAATCCATCAGGACAGCGGCAGCTTCTCCCTGCCCCACCCAAAAGGCCTCAGCTAGTGGCAATTACTCCAGTGGCACCACATGGATGTGTTATCCTCACTACCCAACAGCAACAGAGTTTGTGGAACCTCTACACTCCTCCTCTGCATGCTTATGCTGTGGCCCCTGCCCTGGCTCCCAGAGCAGCCCCTGCTCAACCTGGTAGAGAACTTCGAAAACTGACACGCAAAGTTTTGTAGAACACATGCAAAAAATGAGGGCAGTTTAGAATAGCGGAAACAGGACACAGCCAATATAGAGGGCAAATTTACTGTCCCTCTAATGAAAGTCTCACGAAAGAGCAGAGCTGGAACAAATTAAAAAGAAAAAAGAAATGTTTTCTTTATTTTAACCATTCTAGACCGGAACATGTCGCCGGCAACACATACAAATTTTCAGTACCGTAATTTTGCCACACTTGGTGCTATCTGAAAAATTCCAATGGTTTCTGAAAGGGGAAACATTGGACTTTCCAGCCAATATAGGGTTAATAAAGTTATTTCCCATATGCAGCTGCAGAGAGTGAAATTAATCCTAGGGGCACTCTATTGTGAAAATGACTTGCTGGATATGGAAAGTTCCAGTTGTTATGGATTCATGGGTACTTATATCATCTCACAGGACATTTAAATAATTACTTACAATTAAAATAAGGAAGATTTATATAGGCAGACATTTGGAATTCAGGCAGGGTTAAATAACTTCACAAACTGTTTCATTGTATATAGTCTTTATTTAGTTCACAGAGTGTTATTTATTTTGTTTGGGGTTGATAATACAGATATTTATTCTGTATATATTTATTCTTATTACAGGATTTAAGTCCTTCAGCAAACCACAAATTTCTTGGTTTTAGAAAAAGAAATGGGAGACTTAAATGGAAGTGTGTTGCATCCAAATGCTACAATGTTTTTGGACTAACTAAAAATGTTTAATTCACTGTCTTAATTGTTGATGAATAAATATTTGGTTCTTTGAAACTGATAAGGTCTATTGTCTTTTACTGTGGGTAAATGTTAGCTGGTTCAAATTCTGAATTATTGGTAATTTTAATCATAGACTAGAAAAAAGATATCATTCATTTCACTCTAAAAGTAGTTCAGGAAAGACACTTGCAAGAATATTTTAGTTTCAGACATTATTTTGCTGTGAAAAATGAAAATAAGCACTAGGTATGATTAAGGACATTAAAATATACTGTATCAAGTATATAGTATTCAGAATAATTTATCACATTAATTTGAATATATCAGTAGAATAAAAAAGCAAAATTAATTAAGGAATTCATCAATAAAGTTTTAAAAAGAAAACCTTTTATGATAAAAAGTGTTGTGTTTTAGTTTGCAGTACTACACTATCTGTACAAAAAAGCATTTAAATGTTTTCAAGATACAAAAAAACAGCCGTTACTTCATAACACTTAAACATTGATTGTAGGAAATGTTTTCACTAAAATATAGTATGGCGACTGGTGGGATCGAGCTCGCGACTCTGGGATCGGCCGCACTCTTCTCCTTTCTTCTTGTCCCTTCCTTCCTTTCCTCCCCCAGCCCCCTAAGACATATAAGAGCCAAGGAGTATCTGCTGGTCTAAGTATTATTGCTTTGCTTTCTTTGTGTTTAGTGAATGAATTTAGTAAATTTAGCTGTGACGCGCACAATCTTGAGGCGTGGCTCAAACACCTCGATGTCGTCCAAAAAAGATGACATGAACTTGTTGGTTCCCCTGTCCATTGTCGTGGCTGATATTTTTTGAAAAGCCGGCAGAAATGCTACACTAATTGACTAAGAAATACTCTGCAGAGTCAGTCGAAATTAAATTACACATAAAGCACAGCAAGGCTTTGTTTGTGAGACGTGCAGTCACGTCAGACTTTCAGGGGAGTTTCTGGGCGGAGCTTGGTAAGGTCCATTGTTCCTCAGCTTTGGCACAAAGACCAAACACCGTCTCTGTGTGCATATTGTTTTCAGCAAGTCATGTGACCGAACAAGAACTGTTTTGAAATGACATTAACGCCCAAACTGTGTTTATAAGGAAGCAAATCTGTCAAATGCATTTGCTAAAAGAATTCTTAATATTTTACTGTACAGCGTCAACTATGGAACAGCCTCAATGCAAATAAAAGGTTTCCGCAGTGTGGGACCATTTTGATCTTAGATCGGAAAATAAAGTATTTGCTTTCATTTCGTTGTCGTTTCATCCAATTCTTTTCAGTTTTTACTTGAGCTATCTGAATCCAAATTCAGCTGAAATTGACTCTTAGTTTACTTTCATATTGTGTTCTACAGGTGTAGCGTGGTTGATTATGCCTTGTGTCTTGTAGGAAATCTATTTTTCAGCACATGGATGTAGCATTTTCATTAGCAATGTTTCATGTAGCATAACAGCAGCTAAATATCTGCTAATACAGTTCACTGTTTAACAAAGCTTAAGTGCTCAAAAGCACATTATTTTACAAGAACTGTAATTAAACTATTATACTTAAAATACACTTATTGAATACAGAAAACAAGACTTCATACCTTCTCCCATGGAATCAGAATCGAAAGAGCACAAGGAGAGAGGAAAAACCTTTCACGGACTATAATGGTATGATCTGTTAATTTCTCCTTTTAAACCCCGAACTGACACTCAAAAAAAATAATGCACAAAATCAATGTGTTAGACAGTAAAGATAATAATTCACATTTTCATTCACAACACATTAAATTTGAATAACAATAATAATTTTGAAACAGGAGATTACCCGCTGTTTTTTTCAATGGATCTGTCGTCTTTTCAAAATAAAAGCTGCTGGTGCTCATATGATTTCCTACCAGAATAGCTTTTCACTTGATGTAATAACGTCACACTGCTACAACAGTTGCATATGTTTGACAGAACTGTCTTATTTAAATAAATCAAATCAAATAAACCATGTTCACATTATTTATTGACTGTCTCTAAGAATATCAAATATATCTTCAATTTAACCTAAGATATGATATAATATAATGTTCAATAAAATGCAAAGACTTAAATCTTATTTTTAGACTTTATCAAATTAGTCTGTCAACTACGTTACCTGCAGGGATTCAGTATTCAGTGACAGTATTAAACTGTATCAATACAGTTTTGCTATGGGTCGAAACGCTACATGATGCCTTATCTATCCGTCACTACTGGATACCATCCAATCATTGACATCACATATCAAATCAAAACATCAATCTGGATGACAGTAAGGTTTACAAAAAAAATCAGACATAACAGGGTAGACATATTCTGTCTCTTTCACTACGTTAATTCGGTCTTCAGTTGTTGGAGGTTTGGATTTGGTGGATTTTAAACCATCCCATAATATAAATATAAAATTCGTGGTGAATACCTCGACACTGAGCAGATGTTGTCTTTTCCTGTGTAATTATCCAATTTATAATTTTTTTTCGTGTATGCATAGATTTGTTTCTGTTGTTTCAATTTCTGGAACCTGCAAGCTGTGTTTGTTGAACTGTAGTTTGATTTATCATATTTTTAACAAATTTCTTTTTCTTTCTTTCTTTTTTGTTGGCCTTGTCCAGTAAAAGAATTTGACATGGAATCTTCCTAGGAATCAAGGGAAAAAAATGTTTTGCTAAACATTTTTGGCCCTCTCGTAATAAGGCCTGCCGTAGGAGTCTGGCAGAGAAGAGTTATGCGCATAAAATGGAACCATGTGGAGCTGAAGGCATTGCAGCTGAATATTAAAGTTACTTTCAGCTCATGTAAGTTTAATTCTCATTGACATGGAGAAATGTAGCTGTGAGCCACACCACGTTCAGTGGAATTAAAATCACCAAATTACATCCACCATAAAATAATCCCACTGTGCGTCTGCCCGTCTATCCGTCCGTCAGTCAGGCTGGAAGCACTCCGTTTCCTCACTGAGGGTCAGGGACAGTGAGGGGTCATTATCCAACAGCAACATTCTCCAGAAAATAAGCCCAACAATGATTTCTCACTGAGAGAAATGGCTACAGAGGCTTAATGTGAATTGCAAATATACGCGCGAGTGTGTGCGCGCGTGGTATGGGAGTGTGAGGTGCAGAGGCTTAATGATGAAAAAATGCACATATTGGCACGGAGACTTCACAGTGGTGCCAAATTTTCAAACATGCTGATCTAACGACACCTTCCGCTGCAGGTAATTCCTACTTTTAGCTTTGAATTAGATGTGTGACTTTTGTGAGAAGCACTTTCCATGGAAATAGCTAAAGAGGACATTTTGCAAAGAAAAGGCTCACATGCAAACCTTCCTTCCCAGAAAAAAAACCTGCAGAACAACTTAAAATACACCTTCAGAATGTTCAGTTTCAATTCAATTTCACATACTCACCATGACGATCCTGAAGCGACTAGAATATACATTTGCCCTAAGAAGAAGTAAAGCAATGTGTTGTTTCTTCTAAGTTTTAGATTTAATCAACGATCGTGGTGTATGCAGATCACTCTGGTACTTTTTTAAATTTCCAATTGCCTTTATTAAAAAACAGGAACTAATGAGAGGACATTGAAACAAAGTAGTGGAGCATTTTTGTTAGTTAGGATCCTGGGTCGTTTTGAGGTTTGTTTATGATTCATCAGTCTTATTTTTGTTTTACTTTAGTTCAGTCCTTCTCTGTGACTCTAGTTCATTTCTTGTATCTCGTTTTTTAGTTACTCTAGTTTAAATATGTTTCTCTGGGTCGAGTTATTCTTTAGTGTTGGATTAATTTCCAAGTCCCCTTTGTATTCTCCCTTGTCCTGTGTGCCACTCTCTCTCTCTCCACATCTACAATCAGTTAGCAATCTCCCAGTATTTAAACACTTCTGTTGTTGCCTCCTCCTGTTACACCCCACGATATCCCGGATTTTCCACGTTTGCGTTTGTTGGTGTGAATTGCTAACCCGTGCTGGAATCCTGTTTTTGTTTTTTTTTTTATCATCTTTTTTCATCCAAACTTTTCAAATCCATAAACTCGCACATCATGACAATTTTAGAGTTCTGAAATTCTTCTGGTATTGAAAAATGATGAGAAAGGAGTGAAGAGATGGGTAAAGAACTAATGGCAACTATTAAACGGAAACGGATCGAGGCCAGAAAAACCTCTGACAGGACTCCCCAGAGGAACCCCTCCAGATGCTCCACAGTCTCGACTCTGGTGTATTGTCTCCCCATCACTACCAGACGCAATGTCGGGAGCAGGTTTCTCCTTCCTGCAGGAGCCCTTCGCCAAGTCCGGGGGCGAGGGCGCTAGTGAACTCCTCTCCCAGAGTCCTGGGATGACCCACGGGAGATAGTCTTCACGATCCCAATAAAAGAAACTCCAGAGCTAAACACTTGAAACCTAGAAATCAACCCAAAGTAGACTGAGAACACATAAAAATCCACACCAAAAAACTCAACATATGACACTTTTAGGTGACTGTCCATCTTTTCTTAGTCTCTCATACCGTTTACGGTGTTTGTCAGTCTTTTTCATCTGTGTTTTGAGGATATTTTTTAACTTCTCCATTTTCTTGTTCAGGCTCATGATCCTACGTTGCATTCTCCTTTTCTCTGATTTTTTTACTGAAATTAAAAAGGAAACAGTACTTTACAATAAAAGGTCAATGGTTCAGCTGTCTGGCCTGAAGTATCACTGAAAAGTGATACTTCTTAGTTATCCTGATACAGTACAACAGCTTCTGGTGAACAAAACACACATTATCTCTATGTTGCAACATGTCCCTTAGTGTCTACCAACCTGTTTACCATATCATTTATGCTTGTGGAAGTCTGGTTTGACGTAGAGAACTCTGGAATTTGTGGTGGACCTTCATCTTCATATTCTACTACTCTTCTAGCTCTGCTTTCAGCCTGTGCTCTTCTCCTAGATCTTTGCTTGCTCCTCCTCTCTTGGTGTCATGTCTGCCACCAATTTGACTATTTTCAAGTCTTTCTTGCATTTCCATCTCTCCCTGTCCTTTGCTAAATTCTACTCTCTTCTTTTTTATTTGCATCTTTTCTAGCTCGATATCTTTGTTTTTCAGCTGCTGAAAGTGGCATATCTAAAGTGAAAACGTAGAAATGTTAGATATGGTACAGTTAGTCAAAAATCACTTTTAAGATATGTTTATTTATTTAATTATTTCATTCATTAAAATGTTTATTACTATTTATTCAATAACTTTTAAAATTACTACTCAATAGTTGCATGATGTCAACTCTGTTACTCTACCTTGGTAACAGAGTTTGACGGTAACAGAATTGACGATTTCAAACATTTTTGTTAAAAACTCCACTTGCTAGCATAAATGCTAAAAGCACATGTCACCAATAAGATTATGCTTTAAAAAGCAAAATTAATGTACGTAGTTGAACATAGACAACAACATCAGTAGCCTACAGGCTACTTGTTAAGCTTAAGGTGCTGTATTGTTATTAGCTAGTCATCTTTTAGCTACATTACCTGCATCCAACAGCTTCACTCAACTCAGTCTGATAGTTTTGGGGAAAAAACTGTGTAAAGTTCTTGTCTTTTGCTGATATTTTCGTTAAAAATTCAGTTGTGTCTTCTTAGTGATATTAGAGTAACAAGATTGACATAAAAAACAATAACTTGTTGTTGACGCCTTTCACATTTCTCAGAGAAGGGTAGACATACCTCTTAGTGCTTGAGATCTTGTCAACATAAGAAAGCGATTTCATGCAACTTTTATAGCTGTGGAATGTCATTCCAAAAATTTAAAGGGACAAAACCTTATGGTAACAGAGTTGACGAAATATTCTCGGACACATATTTTTTTTTTTAGAAAAATAATGTCTTTTTAATTAATTTACTGCAATATTGTTGTATAATTGATTATTTCAGCAGGCTGGAAAAATTATATTTTATAGTTTCCAAAGAAAAAAATCCTGAAAAACGTGTTTTTCCATCATTTTCAAAGATGGGAAGAAAAAGCCATGGCCATCTCCGACAACAAGTAGTTATTAGGGATGTGCCGATCAGGTTTTTTTCTGCTGATACCGATCACCCCTGAGGGCCGATAGCCGATTCCGATCCCCGATACCGATCACATAGAGGAAGTTTTAATACGTATGTAAAATGTATTTTTACGTATGTAAAATGTATGCTGCAGCTTTAAACAGGTTCGGTGTGAGAGTCACTACCCGAAGCAGAACCAGCGTGCTCTCGCTGCCAGCGTCTTGCATCGCAGCTGGAAGACTTAAATAATTTTGCGGGTTATTTGTTTAGCTTTCTGACAGTCATGCTAATCCAGGTGAGTGTTTGTAGCTGTGCTGCTTTACCTGCTGTCTGATCCTCAAGGTCTTTTTACTCCAGTGAGCCTCAATGTAGCCAAACTCCGTCATTGTTTTTATGTCTATTAGCTTCGGCGTGTTGATGCATTTTGACCTGCTTCTATTTTCCGCCGCAACACACAAACGTCCCCATCACTCAGTGCCTTAGTTACACATTGCTTAGCATTTGTTGCCGCGTGTTTGTGCAGTTGAAAGGAAAGAGACCAGCTGGACAAACAAGCTGGGAAATGAGAAGCAGGTTATCGGTATTGGTAACAGAGCCAATGATCGCCGATTATGATCGGTTACCGATCGATCGGCACACCTCTAGTAGTTATGTTTATGAAACTATATAAAACATGTTTAAATGTAATTATATTAATGTTATGAACAGTGACATATTATGATCAAAACAGATAATCAAGAAATTTTTAAGATTCAAAACAATTTAAAAAATTTAACAAAGCAGGCCTAAAATAATGACTCTGGACATCAAATGTATCTCCAATTATAGAATGACTCCACCGGTCCAGCTGCCCGTTAATGTGTTAGCATTTAGCTAACAGTGCATTGTCATCCTCTGTGAGACCTGCAGCTGAATCTAACTGTAATATTTATAATAACAGCAACCTAACCAGTTAGATCTAAGTAGATTTTTTTTTTTAAATTCATCACCGAACATTTCATTTACCATTAGCTTATTTTCCTAATGTCATCTGTCAAATAAGTTTTTTTTCTTTTTTGGTCCTCAGTTGAAAGTTGAGGAATAAGTATTAACAGAGTAAGTATAGATGCAGTCTGAAAAGTTTTCTTTAAAATGAAATTCTGCCATTTGGTGACTGTGTAAGAGGTCTATTATTCTTTCTCTTTTTTTTGGCTTCCATTTAAGGGCCCATCTCAAAGCTCCATTTTTGTGTTCTGGTGTCCCAGACGCAAGTGCCAGCTCGACGTCTTGAATGATGTTTAAAGTGGAAGTGAAAGGAGCGGTGTGAGGATTTGTGTTAAGTATTTTCATATCCTAAAAGATTCTTGTCTTTCACTCAAATGACACAGCTGCAGACTTCAGTGGCGTCGTTAAAACTAGGACTGAGAACCAGCGTTACAAGTTCTTTCAACCTTTTCATTGTGATTTATATGCTGCAGTGACTTCCTGCATTGAGTTAATGCTGCTTTAAGGAATCAGAATTAGGATTTCTGACACAGCAGTAGACAAATTTGCCTCGTCGTGTTGAATTAAATTCAGCAGCTGTCCTTTCAAATTTATTTCAGACTCCTTCGTCTCCAACTTTTTTCAGTTTGACTGCTTAAGAGGATTTAGGGACATGAAGTTATTTGTATTAGCTCTAGCTGTACCCTAAAAGTAACAATTTTTTTCCTCATAACTATCACTGACTGAGAACATGACATTTTTAGGCAAAGTAAAATACTTCTACGGCGGTTGTCCGACTAGACGCAAATGGAAATAAAGTGTCAGACATGATCATTTGTGGACAACAACAGATACTGTGACCAAATGGAAAAAGCTTGAAACGAAGCAATTATTTCCTGATCATTATCAAAACATATTAGAAGTTTTGGATTTTCAGATTATTCTAAAGCACATTAATTAAATTCAACCAGCTCAAATTGACTTTCTGTCAGCAACGTCATAAAACGTTCTAGGCACAAAAACGCTGCAATGCAGTGCAACTGTTACATCAGGAAACTTTTGTGTCTGATATATCTCAAAGCAAATAATGTCATAATCATGAAAAGTGTATAGGTATACACTTAGCTAAACTAACACCCATTCTTTCAACCACTATAAGATATACATCATCACCATTAGTTACACATTGTTTGAGTTATTTAAAGTGACAGTACAATAAACAGCACACCGCACTGAAGCCACCCTTCATGCCGTCTGCTTAAGCTCTATGGATGTCATGTAACATCCCCAGCATAAAGGTGATAAAAGCTCATGTGGTTCCCCCACCTTTCATGCTCATGCACGCACATAAATGCACCGTCTCTCCCATTTGAAATTATTTTCCAATGGAACTAATTTGACCTTTGAGCCGTTTGGAGTGCTGTCACAGCTCAGTGCAACAAGGAAATTGGAAGATATCCTTTATAGTCACACATAAAACTTCCTTGCCTTCTTTTCACGACCACCTACACGCAGTTATATAAAAATAAAAGGAAAAAGAAATAACGTACAAATTCATACTCAGTAATAATGGCTCGAGTTAGCAAATATAAGCAAATCGTCAAGTGCAACGGGCTGCGTTATGCAACAAGAATAAAGCTTTTAAACTCCAGGACACGTGGGGACTTTAGCAGTATTTTCTTTTTAATTTCCTCAAATGTTTGCCATGTATACTGACAATACACACAATCATGAAGTCACTCAATGATATGAGCAGGGTTCACAATATAAAATGTTCATTTAACGGTCTATTTGTTCCTATACCTTGATTTTTTTATAGTGCATGCCTGAGTTATCACACAAATATCCAGAACATTAACTGGAACAGTGATGATTCTGCAGTTCTACCACGAGACGGTACACACACCTACACACTTTTACACGCAAACAGAGGAACTATGTCTTTACGAACAGATCTCAGCCAAAAGCTAGAAGCGATAAGTTAAGAACCGTAAGCTGTAGCAGGGGAAAGTATGAGAGTTTGAAAATATACTGGGATTGTTTAGCAAGATCAAAATTATGTTTGAAAAGTATTCCATGTTCAGATATGGATTTGTGGGTCACTGGATGTACCGTAGTTCTCTGGCAGTTTGCTCTGCTGTGCTCGTTTGGGTCAACATGACCTCTTGTCCACTCATTTCCATGAAAACAGAATCTATCAGAAACCAAAGTGCTGTCACAGAGAGCAATTATTTCCACCTCCTGACTCCCCACAAACAACTTCATTTTCAAATTCTCGAGATAAACATCCACAGTTTTTGTCCTCCATTATGTTTAGTCCTTCAGTATCCATATGTTCTTAACTGTATGGGTTTTTTGTGAGCAGTAATATGACCATAGTATTAGATGATGTTGTTACGGTCACTGACCACTAGGGGCTTCATTCCTGAGAGAGCTCTCTGTCTCTGTGTTTCAACTCTACCTGGCTACCGCAGGTGAAATGGAGCTCGTCAGCCAAGAGCTTCTTGCTGGAGATGCCAGATCCCTTTTGACCCTGGGCCTTGATCTGATGTGATCTTGTCTGACTGTTTGTGGGCCACACTCCATACCAGTAGGTGGAGGTAATGCACACCATTAAGTTGCTTGCCAACCGCCATTAAAACAAAAAGAAGAAGACTGTTTGTGGGAACTTGAGTGATTGTGCTTTGGGCATATTGTGGGGGATCTAGCGTTTAACTAAAGTTATGTTTTGTCACAGTTGAAGTCGGTAAGGGTTCACTGCCATCTTTGTTAATCGTTTCCCCCTTATTTGTGTTAAGCTAGAGAGTTTAAGTTCTGTATTTTCTTTTAGTTCTTCTTAGAAAGTGCTTGTTTTATTGTTAAAAGGAGGTGCTTTGTTTGTTGTTTTGGCCTTGGAGACCTTGAAGCTTAATGCTTCCCTGAGTTTTCTTTTTGTTTTGTTTTTTTGTGGTTTTTACCAAAATTGTAAAATAAACTATATTTTTGTTACTGACAAACTGTTAAGATTATTGATTTTTATGTTAAATGCAGTGCCAGAACTTACCTAAGGGGTCTTAGGGTGGGGTTGTAATGGATACCAACTTGAAAAATTTACTCTGCCTTTAAACTCATTGTAAATGAGGGAGGGACACCTTGTGCAGTGGGGACGCAGAATCGCAGACGTTATGTCAACGGGGAGAATTGTTGGACATTTTAAGCATTTGCCGCTCAAATATTCCTGACTCCACGAGACGCAAACACAGGTCAGCCCGGGAAGCTGTTGCAACAAGACGTTTCAACGAGGTGGAACGGTACCGTCTACGTGGTGCTGTGCAATTTATTTTTGGTAAGAGTGTGAGATCAAGGGATACCATGGAGCATCTCTCGGGTTTAGTAGGAGAGCCTGTGTGGCTTGGTGTCTCTCGCTAGCCCGGCGACCGAGATGGGTTAGCCCAGTGGTTCCCAAACTTTTTCTCCTGCGCCCCCCCTGTGGTATCCAAACATTTTCTGGGCCCCCCCTGTCCCTGCCCCTTGGGGTGGGTGGGGTGGGGTGACTTTTTTGGGAGCAAAATTAATGTACGTAGTTGAACATAGACAACAACATCAGTAGCCTACAGGCTACTTGTTAAGCTTAAGGTGCTGTATTGTTATTAGCTAGTCATCTTTTAGCTACATTACCTGCATCCAACAGCTTCACTCAACTCAGTCTGATAGTTTTGGGGAAAAAACTGTGTAAAGTTCTTGTCTTTTGCTGGTTTGCTGCCATGATTCTAACACAGTGTTCTCCAACCCCTGGTCCGTGGACCAATTGGTACCGGGCTGCACAATAATTAAATATTTCCGTTTTATGTATTATTTAAGTCTGAAGGAT
>CAEGAF010166758.1:0-22396 GCA_903067075.1 Micropoecilia bifurca | reverse complement strand
GCACCAGAAACTGACAGAAACACTGAAGAGAAGAAGAGTTATGATTAATGTAGTTACAGTTCTATCCATGTTTTAATGCTGCAGAGTTCAGTCATTTTGCTAACAGTTCAAAGTTTAACCTGGCATATTGAACATCTTTTATCTGGTAATTTTGTGCAAGATTTAACAAGTAGAAAATGGCAAAGAACAAGAATATTTTTTCCTCTCTGATTTGCTGCTGTTTAAATTGAATGTTCATTGCATTTTTCATAGTCGGCCATGTTTGTTTGCTCTAAACTCATGTTTGACCTTGAGAGGTTTTAGGAGTTTTCCTATTTGCCACAGATTCTTCTCACTGGACATTTTCTCTTCTCTTCTCCAGGTCATTCTCTGTAAACCTGAAATACTCTGATCATCTGGGAACAACAAACATTCAAACATACTAAAAATCATCTTCCTTCCTCAGTCAAAACATCAACAGGTTGACTTTCTGCCATCTGGATGCTGAAATGCATCGAGTTGCTGCTACTCCCTTGTTTGGTTCATTCACTCTTGGTGACCTTTAAATGACAGGTCACCAAGACTGACCCATCATGTGTCCTATCCAGAGGTCCAGTCGAACCACTGGAGCAAACACTGGTACCTTAGCAAAGCAGGGTGACATGAACTGGGTAAGGTGAAGCAGTAAGTGGAGGAGTTGAGGATCAGTCTGTCCTCTCAGGGATGCGACAGCAGATCAGTCTGACTTTGTGTCAGATCCTCACACTCCTTTATTCCTTAACAGTTTCTGCCAGGCTGCAGGTCGAATCAGGAAACTGCTTTACATTAACGAGGTCTGAGAACGTCTGTGTCATGTAGACTGAATGTAAAGGCAAGGAAAACAAAAACCTGCTGAGGTTTTATGTGGCTCAGCGTATCTGTATGAACTTTATATGAATGAATCAGAGTGAAAACGGTACTGATGCGGCAGGCGTTGCATCCAGGGTTATTTTCAGTCCATCAGAACCATTTACTTTGTGTTTTGACAGATAATGTCGTCGCATTCTTCTAGAAATATCAGAAACTGATATAGATGTGCATTTTTTAAGGTAATTAGGTGTTTTGTGTTGTGATTAAACCTTCCAAACTGTCCTCCTTTGTTTCACAATGAAATGTTTCAACCAGAAAAAAACCATAAATAACCAAGAACCAAACAAGCTATAATATGGTTGGTGAATAAAGAAATGTCGAAATGAGAACAATAAGACCAAATCACTGAGAAAGAAACAATGTGGCGCCAAACTTAGCTCCCACTCCCAGTGAGAAACAGAAGAAGCGGCGCCGACTGAAGGAAAATGACAGATTTGACTCTTAATTACTGAAGTATGAAACAATAATTAACTTTACTGGTTTCTCTCTATTTTTCCACTTCAGTGCAGAACATGGGAAGAAAAAGGAAAGGCACTCCACACTTTAGATTTTTTCCAATTACTAATTCCTTCACAGTCTCCAAAACGGTGATTGAGAGATGAATGAAAAATTAAACCCAACATTTAAGTTGCAAAAGAATTGCTCCAAAAATCCTTTCTTGAGCTCTTATTTGTTAAATTTGTCGGGGGACAGTAGAAAAAAGAAAGTCATTGTTGAAAGAAAGTCAGAAGTCGCGTTTGCAGAGAATAGTAATTCACAAACTATCGCCATTCCTTCTTCCTCGTCGGCCATGTTTGTTTACTCTGAACTCACATTCGATCTCCAGAGGTTTTGACAGATTTCCTGTCTGATGTGAATTGTTACTGGTCGTTGAAACTAGTTTGTGATTTCAGTGAGCTGGTCACCACACACTGCTCAGCCAACCAAACCTCAAACAGCTAACATGTCTGACTCCCAACCAACAAGTTTAAAATCTCACCTTGGGAATCAGGCATTGGAGGCTGAATAATTCTAACAATAATTTAGATCAAAGTGTATTTGTGTGTTAGAATGGCCTAGTCAAAGACCAATCTAAAAGTCTCAGATGCTCTGTGTCCACTTTGACTGAGCTTGTGTTGTTTTGCAATAATTTCAGTATGCAGATGTTTAAAGGTGGTAAAAACGAACAACCTGCAGTCAACCATTAACCTGGACGCCGCAGTTTTTCATTGGTAAGAAAATCTGAAAAATGTGCATCATTTTCCATCAACTTCATTCACCAATTTGTGCCAGAAAGAAAAATCTATTGCAATGAGAAAAAATGGGAAAATGTTCAAGGGGAAATGAAAGGAATGTTTTCAATGATGATTTTCAAATGATCTGCTTGATCTGAGTGCAAGGAGAGGAGAAGCAAAATGAGAAGAGAATGTGAACGATCTGCTCACAGAAATGTTGCTACATTACGCTGATGGCAGTTAATCAAGAGTCTCGATCTGAGTTGGATTCTGAGGAACCAAACAACATCAGGGAACTTTCATCTAATCCAGGGGTGTCCAAAGTCGTTCCTGGAGGTCCAGCATCCTGCATGTTGTAACAGCCTCCTTATCAAGTCGGTGTTCTGCTTGCTCTCAGTGAATGCATTTGCATTTTTGAATTAAAATAAATTAGAAACAAATCCAAATAGAGGTTTCTGTTCGCTAAAAAAATCTTTAGTTTCCTTTTATGAGAAATTGTTTTTTTTAAAGTTTATATATTTCCTCAAACACTTACTGAAGTCCTAATATGGTCAACATATTTTAATGGAAATGTTATTTTTCAATCTAACAAATGTTGCTGAATGTCCAGCTGTGATTTCCCTCTGATTCTAACAAACTGAACAATGCATCAATATTAATCATTACAGTGTTTCTTTGTATTGGTGTTTTAAATAATTAAAACATAATAAATTAAACACAGAGGAGTGAGAGTTAATGAGTGGGACTCATCTTGTGATTGAATAAAAGTGATTGAACATGTTGCAGTGCAGAACGTGCAGCGCTGAGCTGCAGGATAACTGGATGGATCCAGAATCTGTTCATCAGCTCCTCACTAACTGCTCACCTTCAGACTACAAGCAAACAGAGACACACTGATCAGTTAGCCAGATGTCAGGAAGCTCTGAGTAACAATTAGCAGGTCAGAAATAACACAAAGATTACAGCTGGGACTTCAGCGAGTTCATTTCGAATAATTAATTACAAAGATTGTAACGCATTAAACATTAAAACAGAATCACAAGGTTTTGGGACACAAAGTGTTAATAAGGTTTAACAGATCAAACTGGCAGCAATCACTTCAGTGACCTATCAGATTATTTCTAATATTCAGATGACTGTAGCCCGAAAATAAATGTTGCTCTTTATATTGAATGTTGAGTAATTTTCCAGAATGTGGATGTGTGGTTTGTGTAGACGGTAGTATAATAACAGAAACTACTGACAACCCAAGTTTCATCATAGAGATGCAGCTAAGCTGCACTTCAACACACTGTACAGCTAAATAAGCTGCATATCACTTCAGGCTGGTTATTTAAACTTAAAGTCAGACATTATGGATTAACACATGGCGTGTAGCTTTACAACAAAGCCTCACTCAGATTCTATCATCTATTATGCAAAGCATAAAAGCAGCAATACAATAACAACAGACGTGTCTGATAAACACCAGTTGGTAATAAAATCTTTTAAGCCAATTATGCACAGCTACATTTACCAGAAACAGTGAGATAAACTCCTAACAAGAAACAAAATGCTCTCATGGTTTAACAGAAACATAACTGAGTGCATCACAACTTCAAACTCATGGTTTTAGGAACATAAGTTGGATGAATGTCAGTCATTCGGCTGCTGACCTGCACATCTGTGTTGCATTCAGGCTGCACAGGAAATCCCATGCACAGGCACAACCTCCGTGTGTTTCCAGTACCCGGTAAATGTGACGCATAAGCAACATCTGGAAACAACAGCGACGAATGACAACGCTGCTCCTCTGGACACACTGGAGGTTAACTGATGCTCCAAAAAGAGATCTGGGTTTGACAAGAAGACTATTGTTGGGGTCAAGTTGTGCTAAAACGAGTCAACCTGTTGCTGAAGCTACACAAACCTAAAATAGCATCTCAATGCTAAACATGTAGAGGTAGCAATGACGTCCCTAACACCAATGTTGTTAGCTACTTTATGCTAATGGTGTTAGCTCTAGCTAATGCTGTTAGCTTTAGCTAATGCTGTTGGTTCCTGCTAACAGGCAGATCATGTTCGATTGTCTTGTAACAAAAGGCCCATGAAAACCTTGAGGCATTTTGACTTGATCCAGATGTTTTGCCTTCATCAGTCTCCACTTTAACTTCCTGAGTTTCATTTACAGGATCCAGTTCACCGTTACTGACCGGGTCATTGGCCCAGCAGGCATTTGTAGGTGATAAAATGATGTTACATCTATGACATAATGACAGAAACTAATAGCATTTGGGTGGCATGGATTAAAAAATAGTTTTTATTGCATGTTGATCTTTGTTTACTGACAAATTATGTGGAGGGTTTGATTCTTTTTGTTAAACTTAAAGGGACTTTTCATTTTATTTAACAAATTATTTTTTTTTTTTAGTTTATTTGGTTGGACTTAGACAAATTCACTTCTGACTAATTGAACAATTTCTTTTTGGCCCTTCAATATTTGATGTGATTACCCCTGCTATAGATATTGAAATAAAAAATGAGAACCAGCAGTTCACACCTTGAAGTAAATCCGTACCAGCAGGAAATCGCAGGAATCGGTCCGTCGCTGGATTTACTGATGAGTTCAGGGACACATAAAAGTAAATATTGCTGTTGAAAGCAGATCCTCCTGTGTGTCATCCAGAAAGTCGCCCAGCGCTGGTGAAACAGCTGTCAGTCTCCAGGTCCTCAGTGTCTCGTCTTGTTTGACGCTGTCAGTCATTAACACGGCAAACAGCAAACAGAACTCCAGCCACAGGAAGACTTTGAAGAACTGAAGTCGCTCAGAAGTAGAAACCTCTCTGTAGAAAGACTGCAAGCTTTCCTGCACTCCTCAGATGAAAGAGAATCAGCAAAGGCGAAAAAAGGTGCGACTTCGATTATACGGCGTAAATGTTAATGGATTAACGCTGCATGTTGGAGCTTGTGATATTTGGCTTTAAAGTGGAATCAGCATCACTTTCAGGTGGAGAGTCTTGTACCGTCCGGTGAAGAGACCCGGACCTTATGACAGCTGATCTGCATTAAGGCGCCGAGGCTCATTACCCTCTGGAAACAGGTTAATTGCTCTGACATTTTCTGAGGCTTCCAAGCCCTCAGTAAGTGGAGCCGTTTCCAGAGTTGGAGTGATGTGACCAATAGGAATCTGCAAACAGAGAAAATGTAAATACAGATGTTGTGTCGGAGTCGATTCCCCTTTCAAAGGTGAGGAGTGATGGAGGGAAGCCATTAGAGCTGCAGGTGGATGGCAGGATGACGGAGGGCAGGGTCTCCCAGTGTGGGGCCTGATCTATTAGGAGAGACGAGAGCCTTGGTGATTGACGAGTCGCTCCAGCACATCCATCAGGTCCAGCTCACGGAGGCCCGACGCTGCCTGGGAGCCGCCACAACCCTCAGCTGTATCTGAAAGCTGACATTAATGCCTGACTCTTCCTTCACTATATAATCCCTCCACCTCTCTCTCCATCCATGCTGCTGGAAATCTATACCTATTTTACACTGAGCCACTTTATCAAAGCAGCTTCTACATTTCAGCCATCGCTGCAAACAGGAAGACTGAACTGAAGAGTTGTAGTTCTGGGTAGCAGATCATTACATGTCCATGGAGATTTAATCATGTAATGAAAACACATGGAAGAAACTTCTGAATTCATTTCAGGGTAACTGTACAAACATATAAAGCAGGAATCCAGTAATCAAAGTTTTGGTCGAATATAGTTTCTTTTAAAGAATGATAATAGTGATCAAAGTATTTCCTTCTAGCCCATTTTCCAGGAGCAGTGGTTCATTATTTATATGAGGAGAACATTTAGTTTTATCTGATGCTTATCTATTCCTACTTGTCTCCTTCAGACATAAATGGAGGTTTTTAGTTTTACTGGTGTAAGTAAAACATTTAATCACTTTTCAGAGTGATTCCGTTATTAGCAGTTTTTCCATGTTTGACTGAATCTTCTATAAATAACTATTCACATAAACCCAGCAGGTTGTCACTGACTAGCAGTTACTGTTTTATCTTCTCCTCACTATTTAAAACAAAGATAAAATTAAGATTTTAAATTACGCTCCATCTTACTGTGTGTATTCCCATAAAAAAGTAGATCCTCACCATTATCCTGAGATTAACAACAAACTCAGTATTTATCCGATTTCTTGGTGCATCATTAATCTAATGTATTTTGTAAAATAATTTAAAATATGACTTTTTCCATTTATATGTGTCAATTAAAATAATGTTAAAGATTCAGATTCTATCTGTTTGATTTTGTTTGATTGAAAAGTACTTAACTACAACATTTGAAAAAAAAGTTTTAAAACTTGGGAAGAAATGAAGGAAGAGTGGAGAGACGACAAAACCCTGAGATTCATGGAGGCAATTTTCTGGGAGCTGTTATTCGTCTGATGAGACGTCAGGCCTGTTTGCTTCCGCGTCTCATCTTCATTTCCATTAGCCAGTACTTGGCTGTTGATCCATGCCGTAATTTTAATTAAAACCCATAAGCAAGCAATGACAAGAACAGCTCAGTTAGTGAAATTGTTTTTTATCCATACTCTTCAAAGAAAGTCTTCACAGCGGGAGGCCAGGATGGAAACGGTAAGAAAAGTTCATTTAGGTCACAACCAAAAACATCCTTGCATTGGGACAAAGATGCAGATATGAAGAGGTCTGTTTACAGATTCTTCACAATTTTCCTGATTAAGCTGATCTGAAGTGAGAATCCATTAGGACCCAGATATCTGAGGCCTTCTCAAGTGAAAACCCTCTAAATGCAAAGCATTACTTAACTGTAGAGCTGCAGCTAATTATTATTTGAATCATTGATTATTCTGGCAATTAATCAAGTAATTTGTAAGTAAATAACCCATTTAATTCCTTTAAGACAAATATCTTATTGCTTGAAATGCAATAGCAGGATGTCGAACCTTTATTTCAGTTTCATCATCATTAGATTAGATTATCCAACTACTATAAATGCTTTTAAACTTCAAATATTCAAAGTATTTCTTTAAAGTCAGGATAAATGAATGAATGTGTTTCATCTGATTCTGTCAATCTGTTGCTGAGGTTTCATCCTAATTTACCTCCTTTGCTTTATTTTAACACAACGTAACTCTGCTTTCCAGTGATTGTAATGTTCTATTTTGTTTGTTCGCTTGAAAATTATCCAACACTTTTGATCTTTTCCGTCATTTTCTAGGCGTTTTTTTTTTGTTACTTTATGCCTCCATGCATAGCTGAACACAGCACTTAGCTTAGCATACATGCATCAACAGCATCATCAAGCTTTTTGCAACTGAGTGTTATTTCTAGGATGCTAAGCGACATGCAGGGCGACCAAATTGATACACAGTTTACTTTCAATCATAAAGATGATTCATCTTTACTTTCAATCATACAGTGTCTAGTTTTGGAGCAGCTCTGTGTTGGTGACCCTGGCGTAAAGGTCAGCAGAACCAACGGCGTTGTGCCGCATCACTAATGATCCTCCACCCAGACCACTGAATTATTTAACAGCATTAATTACAGTATATTTAATGAAGCTTCGTTGCAAATTGAGCATTTTAGTAACAGAGATTTTCAAATTATTCCAGGAATGGTTTCAGCCTAACTTTACTGTCTGAACATTCCTGCCTCCTGTAGAGTAAATAATGAGGCCAACTTTGTCCTAACTAATTGAAAATGTGCAGTCAGGCTGTGGACCTGAGGTCGTTCCTTCTTTATGTTTCTGTCTCCATCTTTAGCGTCCAAAAGCTCAGCTCTGCTGTTCCTTTCTTCCCTGTCTGACCTCTGGACAGAGGCTTGCTCTCCTTTCACATGGCTGCCGGAAACAGATTACCCAGCAGAGGGTAGAGCAGAGATCTGTCCTTAAGGCTCTGACGTGAGAGGCAGCTTTAGATTACTCTCTAACAGTAAGTAAACCAGTTTAGTTAGCGCAAACAGCTGCACACAGTGTGAGTATTGAAGGTAAAGTGCTGAGCGACCTGTTTTTGCAGACATGCACCACAGGTGTCATCACAGACTGTGGGAGTCATCATGGTCCTCAGATGAAAGGACTGGAGGAGCAAAGGAGCCTTTACCTTTCATACGATGAAAACGGTGCATGAACATCCCACAGGATGACTAAGCAAAAATCTTTAATCAAAGTGCAGGTATTGATTGCTTTATTCCCTTTATTGCAGTAATCAGTGGTGACAGAGGAGCCGTGTGGTTGGTTAATCCTGACACCGGAGGAAGAGCTTGCATGCAAACTAAAGCTCCTGATCTCCATCCGGCATTATTTAACCACTCCAGTCACACACACACGCTTTGAATCAACTCCCACTTTACATGCACTTTTGTTCTGACCTTTTTGTTAAGACACACTCGCAAAATTCACCTCTGTCTCACACACAACATCCCTTATGTATATTTACTTAGACTGAAAAAAAAATCAGATCTTTTCTCAGTTATAAATTTTTTGAAGTTATGAATTTAATTTTTATTCATTTCATTTTGACAGCTGACACTACACAAGCTCTAGCTGTATGGATTTTAGAAAGCACAGAATAAATAAAAGTCACTGAGACATGAATATTGAAATGCATTCCAACTACCTCGACTATTAGTCACAAGCCCTGTAAATCCATCTGGATTCAATGCATTAAAGGTCTGAAATACTTCATTTAGCACCTTTTTGCACACCTAATTTTCCTCCTGATTGAGTTAGCATCCATCCTCAGCGTGACCCATGGGAGACGATCTGCCAAGCCTTTATGGCTGAGGCGACGCTGCACAATTAATCAGCATGTTTTACATCTTTTTCCTCAGTATGTATTGTGTTTTCAGAATTATACAACTCATTACCATCAGAAATAACCTATAGTTGCTATAAAAATACTGGGCTGCTGCAGAAAGCAGTTGGGTTCATTTCCTTTGTGCTGCAGATGCATCTTCATGATGATTCTGTCCCTAATTCGGGTTTGACAATCAGCCTTTGTATCTTCCTACATTGGGTTGTGCATTAGATCATTAGGACTCATCACCCAGCAGTGTCTCCACACCTCAGATTGACATCCACATTCAGCTGCTAAGTGCTAGAAAGAACCCACTTTCTGCTGCATCTGCTCTCTGTGGTGCTATTAGACTAGCTGAACATCAAAACAAGGAAAAGTGACATCTAAATATGCTCTTCTGAACAATTTTCTGGTACAAAGCATCCAATGTTCCTGTGACTTCTGACTGTCTTCATTGCGCTTATTATTTAGAACATTATTTAGATTCCCATAACGGAGCTGATGGAAAATCTGAAAGAGGGACTGAACACGAAACTCAGGGATGAAAGAGGAGAGAACAAGGAAGGAGGAACTGAACAGAAATCACTTTATTGTTAAGTCAATATAACTGCTTGTTAACACTTTAGAGTTCAAAGGCTCAGCGTGAGGATTAGAGGATCAGATGGTATCAAGGTAAAGCAGGTTATTAAATAACAGCTCCAGCTGCAATGTAATTAAAAACCTATGTAAAAATTTACAGTAAAACGCTCCATTCATGTTTCTGTTTTTACCGAAAACTTGATGCAACGTCTCATCTGCTGCCATTACTGCTGTGTCTGTATTAGTTTCTCTAGTGACACCTGGTGTTTAGGAGAGTCATCGCAGAGATAGTAATTCAGTCATTCTGCCCTGACAACCAACAACTAGTTTGTTCCCTTCAGGAACTTCCACTTAAATTCACCATTTGTCTTGTTCATTTTTCAGTTTGTTAACTGCTTTTTAACTTCCTATTTATACAAACATAAAGTGATATTTCCATTCATACTGAAGTCTGAGATGAGTGAAATATTTAGCCTAAACTGGGTTTGCAAAAGGTTTGGATTTGGTTCTATTACTTTTCGGCTTTACCTTTAAGTTTTTATCTACTCTAATTTCAAAACACTAAAAAAAAAATGTTTCACAGATCGGAGAGTTTTCTAAGGAGCAAAGCTTTTCATATCCAGAAACTGTCGAAAAAACACTTCATCCTGGTGAAAAACCTTCTCAGCTAAATTATTTTTTTTAATTGGTGTGTTTTTGTTGATCAAGTTTGTTTTCTTAATTAAAATTTGTGCAATTATACGCTCAAAGGAAACACAACTACTGCTGTTGTCGAGGGCAACTGTGTGAGAATTCATCATAAGTTTTCAGATAAGTTATTAATGCATCTGAATTAAATAGTTGGAAACTAACATGTGAATATGTGAATGAGAGTTAGAGCTGACAGACCAACAGGCTACACTAGCATTTTCATTTTGCATTTATTAAGCCTAATTAACATAAAAATGAGTAAACACTGTTTATTGTAGTGAAGCTGCTCTCTGCATCTCACACTGGAGCAGATCGCTGATGGCGCCGGCCTGGCTTCATAAAAACATCTACACACACACACACACACACACACACACACACACACACACACACACACACACACACACACACACACACACACACACACGAAAATAACACAAACCCTCAGATCAAAAACGTGACGACTGTTAACCCCAAATAAAATTATAAAATCATAATTGAAGTTATAATTGCTCGTAATTAAGCGAGGAGAAGGATTAATGATAGAGAATTAAAATGTTTATGCTTATTTTCCAGTCAAGACGAGTTTATTTACACACACAGTGACACTCAACCAGAATTAGTGTAAATCGGAAAACATTTAGACAATCTGTGTCAGCATGTCGAGACTCAATTTGTTTGCATGGCATCCCGGTCACAGCTGCACGGCGCACAGAACTGGGTTCTAATTAGATGAGAAAGCACCGCAGGAGGCCGTGTAGAGTTAAAGTTAGAGCGTCGCCGCTGGAAACGGGCTGCAAGCGAAAGCACTGAAGCTGTTCTGCTAGATTGCCTATCAAGGATAGTCATATTTAAAAATATACAGATGGATATGCACATAAAGAAAGCCACACACACACACACACACAAGCAGACCCCTCTGTTTGCAGGCGGTGTGAGGAGCTGGGCTTGACACATCACCGCATTTGGTTCCACATTCTGCCCTGAAGGAAGTGGCTCCATGCCAAGCTGCACACATCTGAAAAATTAAGGCTGAAACCCATTGTATGTTGCTAAATTTAGCAACGTCAAAAAAATAAAAAGTAGAAATAAAACTGCATCTAAAAAGGGTTGCAAAGAAGATTTTCATTTTCCTGTCAGATTACTCTCTGATTAGGAGAAGAATGTAGTTTAAATAAATACCAGACATTTTTAAGACATGGTAGGTCAAAGACCACAAGTCATTTCTCCCACTAGCTCTATGCACACAGGTTTGTTTAGGTTTAATTTACCCAAAATGCCTTGCGCTGTAGTCCACTTCCTGCTTTTGGAGCAGTCTATGCATTTGAACAGAACCAGAGTTAATTTCAGCCGAACAGACAGAGGTTTGCAGGTGAACCAGAGTTTGATTAAAGTGAACTAAACAGGGCTGGTGTGAATGCAACCCAAAACAAGGTTGATGTTGCAGCTCTGACGTGTGTATGAACAAACATTTCTACTATTAATAACATAATTGCTTTGTGCTACAGAAACCCAGAAAAACCTGCTTGGCCGAGTTCCTCTGTGATTTGAACCCTTTGACCTTTCGTAATATTTCATTTTGCCTCCTCCAGCTGGGCTGTTAAGGCAAGAAGACGAGAACAAGCAGGTTGGTTCGCTGATATCGCACAGATTTGTTTATTCACACGGCTGCGGGTGCATAAAGGGTGATTTATATTCCGGACAACGATAAGGCAAAGCCTCTTAGCAGCTCCTGCTCTCTCAGTGACAGATAACCAGTGTCTGGATGTGAAGAGCAACCCTCCTTGTACAAAATGTTGCCTGCTTGGGAAACGCACTGATCTGTGAAGCTCCGCTTTCAAGAAGAATGATCAATACACTCCCATCTTACTATTTTCTCTCTAAACCTCAAAGAAATCACTATCCGCTCCACCGACACACAGGAGGTGTGAAGCAAAGGCGGGCAGCAGTGGGTGGTGAAGGTGGTCAATTCAATTATCCCACTGTCAGGGTGCATTTCTGCTCCAGACAGCCTGCAGAAGCTCAGAAAAACCAACGCCAGTGACGTCAGGTTGCTTTAAATGCTTCTGAGTCTCACACACCCATCATCGGTTTCATCAAAACTCACTTTAGAGGAATATTATAACAGGATTAAAAACGATAAATGGTTCAAAGTTTTATGGGCCGCAAAGCAGAATCACCAGTTTCCCACCCAAACTTCACCAGAATCCTTTATGTTTCAGCTGCAGCGCTGAACGTAAAAAAAAACAGGTCAGAACTCAAAGATTGTAAATCAATGTTGGCCAGAAAAAACATGGTCTGAAGCTTTTGGGCTTCCAAGCTTTGGCAAAATGAACTTCTGTATGCAACGTTTGTTCACTTAAGGGCTGAAGTGGAGCAGCTGGTAGCATGTTCTCCCTGTCTGGACTCGCTCCAGATCTTAGATGAATTTCTACTTAGCATTTGCAGCAAGTAGTTTCAAAAGTGTTAAAATAATGATGCTTTCCTGGAGCAGTAACAGTGAAGCAGGTCAGAGGTCACGGGAAGATGGATGGAGCTAAATCCAGAACAATCCTGGAGGAAAACCTGAGTGGGGTGAAGGTTCACCCTCCAGCAGCAGAACGTGGTTAAGCAAAGTTTTCATTCTGTAGGAATGAACACATGTCACATTTTACACATTTTTATTAGCAAATTAAAACCATTACCTTATTTGGAATACTATTGTATGGCTTTATATTTTAAATCAAGGAAAACAGCTTTGGAAAGAGCTAAATATGTTCTGTTAGACATTCAAGACTGATCTTAACTGTTGCCTTAATGCTGATTTGATCTTCCTCTCTTTAAATTTGTGCTGCATTCTGATTTTTGTCAATAAAGAGAAACAGAACAAGTGAAATTCCTTTCAGAATGAAGAAAATGAATCAAAAGTTTGCATTATTGAAAGACTTATAGATAGTCTTTATGTAAAAGAAGTAAGTTGTGCCGACTTCCACACGTCATCATAAAGCAGATGAATATTTACTGGAATGCATATTTGAAATCAGCTCTTTAAATATGAAACAGCAGCTTTAGCAGCGGGCGGAGAGATGGAGGATGAGACGACTCCTTTTATTCCAGCCATACACATGAAGAATGCTCACAGAAATAACACGAGTGTAAACTCTGCTGGAAAAAAAACAACATAAATCAATATTTCAAAGAGAACACATGTTTTTTCAACAACCACAGGATATATTTCAAACTGAACCCAACGCCACATCTGGCTGTTAGTGAAAGTGAAGACAATTATATCGCTGATTCATACATTTTTGCCCATTATGTATAATCAGTCAGGCACAACCTGACTAACAACTGCAAGTGGAGAGAGTCACCCAGAGGTGAAGATGATAATAACTGTAACAAATATGCTGCTGATGTTTGTCAACTCAGATTCAGTGCAGGTTCCTGGTTCTCCATCAGTGTAATGTCTGCCGCATTCAAACTGTAATGAGCTGCACATCAAAGAGGGACATGGAGATTCACCACAGGGATGACGGCTAATAGATCCGATGGAGAGATGGGCGGCTCACGTAAATGTTTACCTTCACTCTGTATTTATATCACAACCACTGGTCTCATCTCCTGGCTAAAGTCCCTCTGTGAGCCACAGCTGAGTGTCTTTGCTGCAGAAAATGTCTGCGTTTTGCATCCACATACAGAATAAAAAAACATCAAGCTGCTGGGTTGAAATGCATCTGACATTTTGGATGAACGAAGCTTTGATGATTGGTCCAGAGTCAGAGCCAGAAAAAGTAGAACCGCCAGCACCACCATGAAGACGGCAGCAGGCGGTTTCAACAACAAAACTCTTGACTTTTCCAGCAGCCATTGTAAGCACATTCAGTGGTGAACCCAGCGGACCAGCTCTCATTGGTTTCCTAGGTAACAGAGTTGCTAGGTAAAGTACAGGTCATTTTGGAGTCTTTCTAGAAGCAGTAGAAAATTAAATGGAACCATAAAAACATGCAAAACAAATCATTTTTCTTAATAAGTCCTCTTTAACGTCAGAGGTTTAAGGTTTGCTTTCCAAAGCAGGTCTGTGGATTTTTGACATGCTGAAAAAGTTTCTCTCCATGGGTGCAAGTTTCCCTCTGGGTGCTTCAGGTTTCCTCCAACCGCCCAGAGACATGGCTGATGACTTAATTGGTCCTTAGATCTACTTCACATCAGATCCACCTCACAAACTGAAATACACAAACTCCAGGTTCAGTCCAAATGTCCAACCAGTGCACATCAGATCAAACAGTCACTCGTTTACCCGACAGGAGTGAGCAGAGTCTCTATGGCGGCACATTTTGAAACCAGGTCAGAGTGAAACATTTCTGCAGCAGAAAAGAAACAACAGGAGTTATTTCTCTTTCAGGATGAGCCAGCACAGGTGTGACGTTCTCTGCAGGTGTGAAAGAACGAAAGCTGTAGGGTTATTTTATGCATGCATAGGCAGATAACGACAAAACATTGGCGGATGGAGTTGTGCTGCGTTGTGCTGCCAACCTGATATGTGGAATATGTGTTTCATGATCACTTTGTTCATGGGAGCCTGAGACGGATTACTGCTTACAATGAGGTGGAAGCTAACGGTCAAAAGAAAATACGGCTCATTGACATGCTAAAATCACAGCGCCGTCTAGTGGCCTAGCATGACAGCTGCAGCTGACTCAGGTTTTCCGTCTAACAAAGAAGTTGTTCCCAATCAACAACCAAAAATACCAGCAGTCCCCCTGCAGTTAAGTTTGGTTAATGAACTGGTAAGGCTCAAGCCTGCATTGAACTGGTCCAAGGTGAAGCCAGTTTTATGTCACTAAAAACCAAAACCCTCAGCAGCAGAGACAAACAACAAACTGGATTTTTTTCAATAGATTTTCAAGTACAACTCTCCAGCTTCATCTCAAAATGATGAATCTGAGCTTCACACATACTAGCAGTTCCTACAAGAAAACCCTCAATCTGTTATCCTCTGCTGATTGCAACATATGAGTCTGTATCATATTAATAAAATGAATGTGACAATATTTGATTCATTTACGCTGACCGAATGTGGCAGATAAACACTGAGTGACATGAATTATGTTGCACTGAATTGCAAGTAGGTGAGTAATAAGTACGACTGTGTTTCAACATCCATGTGCTTTTCTGTGAGACTAAAGTTCTCATATATAATCTTCTGAAGCAGAAACAGAACTAAGACCTGCTGAAAGCAAAATGTGATCCAACACTAACAGAACCTTGTTGAACAAAGCACAGCAGAGAAACTTTACAGCGCATAAACACGGAGCGTTGGTGGCGAGGGAGACGCTGCTGAGCGGAGAACACAGACGCAGGACGAATCCAGGGAACATGAACAGAAACGGTTTTTCTTTTCTTAGATTAATCTTTGGACTGTAAGCGGCGGCCGACTCAGTGGGGAACGGAAATCTAAAAATCTAAGAGTAAAATGAAGGTTTGCTGATACCAACTGATGTTCTGGTACTTTCTAATCACAGCAGTGGAAAACAAAAGACTCCATCTGTAGCTGCAGGCAGCAGTTAATTGATGAAACAAACCGTTCAACTCGGTCTGGACAAACTGAGATTTATCATCAACAATTGTTTATTTAACCTCTCCTTCTCTTCATCTCCAGTGTAATGGAACAAGCTGCAGAGGGAACATTGTACTGAGATGAAGATGATACAGGAAGTCCTGCCAGGCCCGTTTCCACAGCAGCATGTAGTCGGCACGGTTACACATGGTGGCAATAAAACCAGCAACTGGCTGCGCGTGGATTTAATACCTAATCAGTGACCTGCACTTCAGGAGGGTTATACACTGCAGCAGCTACTGATTTTCATAAAAGCCTTTAGAAAACTCAGCAAACGATTAGTTTAATATGATGAGTTTTATAGTGACTCAACTGAGAAGGAAATTTACGGAGGAGGATTAGGGCCACAGAAAAAAAACAAAAAAAGAATTCTGACTTTAAATCAGAATCAGAATCTCAGAATTCTGACTTTAATCTCAAAAATCTGAGATTAAAGTCAGAATTCTGAGATTTAAAGTCAGAATTCTGAGATTTAAAGTCAGAATTCTGAGATTTAAAGTAAAAAATCTGAGATTAAAGTCAGAATTCTGAGATTTAAAGTCAGAATTCTGAGATTCTGATTCTGATTTAAGAATTCTGATTTAAAGTAAGAATTCTAAGATTAAAAGTCAGAATTCCGACTTTAATCTCAGAATTCTGACTTTAAAGTCAGAATCTTTTTTTTTCAGTGGCCCTAATCCTCTTCCGTAGAAATTAGGATTTTGTCAGGTGGCATTAGAAAGAATTTGTCTTATTTACTTGTACGACAATTTCATTGCTTGTCTTTATCTCTGCATTGTTGCACTCAGACAAAAAAAGAACCCAATTCTTTAAAGGTCAATAAAAAAATCAGAAGAGTTAGGAAGAGATTGTACCAGACTATGTTCCTTCATAAATCACATCATCGAGACACTGTCCACTATTAGAATAAATTTCTCTCTTTCTTCCTCCTCCTCTCTCGCTTTACTTGCCTCCTCAGAATGGATTTCCTTTCCAGGAAATATTTAGATCCCTCAAGCATCTAATCAAATGCTGCACAGGGCATCTCTCAAGTAGGTCACATCAGTGAGATCTAAGCAAAGAGCGTTCAGAGAGAACTTCTGACTAACATGCATCTCATGCTCTTCTGTTGCCCTGGTCAATGTGACGGGAGCGTCTTCAAAAGGCTCCTATCTTCGTGTAAAGCTGATAAAGTCTTGAACAACATCAGAGGTGTTGACTTGCACACATTTGCATTTTTCCTCCAGTGGGCAGATGGATCGGACCGCCTGCGACGGCAGATAGAGAATCTACAAAATACACGTCTGATGACCAAACAACACGACTTCCTCTGCAGGATTTTCTGAAGTGCAGATTTTTCTTCAGATGATATGAACAGCTCAGGTTATTCATATTCACAACTCCATCAGTCTGGATCCAGACTGATAAAGCTACGTTAACACAGCAGGGAAATGCTACTGAAATATGTAGATTTTTGCTGAATTGCAACTCATATCCAACTATTCATGGCAGTCCAATCTTTTTATCCACAAAAAATCTGATTGGTGTCTCTTCCATGTGTGGCATTATGCTGGATCCAATATTTAGAAGCATCGGCAGTCAGCTGCTCATCGCCTGAGCTTACAGATGCTATTTTAATAGTGAAGTTCCAAATATATCTTAATATGTATTAATATGCTGTAGTGCTAACAATATTAGCCCTACAGCAGGAGCTAATATTTCCAGTCTTCCTTATCTCCACTCTCCAGGGTTCAGCCAATCAGCAGCAGGTAGCATCAGGTAGCGTCAGGTAGCAGCAGGTAGCGGCGCTTTGGGGTATTTCAAGTTACTAAGATGCATTTTCTTTTCAGTACTTTAGATATACTCATTGGGACAATAAATAAATAAATAATACATATATTTAAATTATTGTTAAAATATGCAAGTATTGTGGGTAACACTTTATTTGAAGGGGGTGAATAAGACTTATGACACTTTCATAAACATGTCATAACGTCTGTCATGAACATGAATAAGCCTGTTATAAAGCGTCATTCGGTAAATTGTGGGACTTTTAACACAAAGTTGACATCATTCAAAATGTCTTTGTTACAACAACTTGACATTAACCAAGAAATCATTACTCATATAAATTTGTTATGAAAGTATTATTGATTGCTCTTTAAAGATTATGTAATTAAAGGTAAAGTTTAAACAGTAATGATTTGTTGGTTAATGTCAAGTTGTCATAACAGACATTTTGAATAATGTCAACTTTGTATTAAAAGTCTCATAATTTACCAAATGACGCTTTATGACAACAGGCTTATTCATGTTCATAACAGATGTTATGACATGTTTATGACAGTGTCATAAGTCTTATTCACCCCCTTCAAATAAAGTGTTACCGTATTGGGTTATAATACCAAACAATGTGGAGTGATCAGAAATGTCAGGAATGATTTTTCATAAATAAAGGTAAAAATGTCTCCTCTGGAAGGAGAATTTTCTTAGAGTTTGCATTAATTCTATATTTTTTTATTTTGAGAAAAAAGCTTAATTAAATTTCATTTGAAAAGAACCTTTGGCTTGGGAAGCTCTTGCTGTTTGTTTCAGTAGCCAGGTTAGAGGTCAAATTGTCAGCTCATCCTAAAGAGATTTAGATTGTAAAGTTTTAATTGTAAAATAAGTAAAAGCTGCGTAATAAATCACCATCTTGGTTTCTGCCTGTGTATTAAGATTGTAGTGAGCTTTTTTATAATACAATAAAATGTTGGTAGTTATTGCTAAAGGTCATCAAAACATATTTTGATTGCCAATAATATATTCAGTTTGTCTGGTGGGAGTCGCCCACAGCCGACAGCCATTAAAGGGAACAAACGTTTTCTTTTAAAAAGAGGTTTCTGGATAACAGTGGATCACAGCCCTTGTATAAAAGGCCAGAGAATTTCCATTTCTGGCACTCAGTTATTTTCTGCAGTGCCAGTTTGATAACGCTGGTCAGGAACAACAAATCAGACAAACACAGCGAGGATCAGAAATTCTTCTCTCAGGGCATTTTTAAGAAAAGTGGCCAAATTGTCTCAATTGACATTACAAATGCATCAATAACGGTCTGTCAGTGGAGCGTGTTCCAACCAACCATTGTTATTTTGTCTTCACGTCCTCGTCTGGTATAAAACATGTTGTCATTGTGTAATCGTCGTACTTCTCTGCCTGGGAGCTGCGTGGAGTCAGAGAGGAAACAAAAATCCTCATAAAATGATGACACTTTGTGACCTGATCTCTTCTCCACAGTGTGCAAAGTTTTTAAAGCTTAACGGAGAAATTAGGAAACAATACTAACACAGTTTTATCCAAAATTAGGTGCAGGCCTCCTGTGAAGTATTTGTCTACTGAGGTCAGAGGTGAAGTGTCTGTTTGTGGAGACACAGGCTGCACTTCTGAGAATTAACACGACTAAAACCAGAACTCAGCACAATACCTTCCACATTTCTCATTAGTTTTACAACAAACAATGGAAAATGACATTATTTTGTTATGATTTGATATTAAGTATTGCCAATAATTCCTGTGACCCTTTTGGAGACTCGTTGGCCCCACATCTGTCTGGCCTTTTGATGAAATGAGCTGGACTCCATGAGAACAACACGGTTCCTGTAACGGTGTGTCAGCAGCCTTTCTTTGACTAGAACATATTACTGTAGTAATATTTACAAATTAGACCCAAATGTGTTAGAGACGCACTAATCAGTCACACCAGTTTATCACAGACTGACTGTGGTTGGTAACTGGCAAGTCAGAAACTATAAAAATATAAAAATTTTGTTTTTAAGATTAAAAATAATATGTTCAACCCTGAACTCCTAAAGTGGAACAGGTTTAGGAAAAGGAATGCCTTATTGTATTTCAGGAAATACAATGTTTATTTTCTTATTTAAGAAAGGAATCGAATTATTTATTTGTATTTTTTAATGTATTTTTTATTGCATAATAATTGGCTAAGTGAAAATTTGCTGAATGTGTTAATTTTTTTCTGATTATTTGTCAAAATAATTGAAATAATGATCAATTACTAAAATATTCATTAGTTGTAGTCCTATTTTTCATACATTATTCCCATAATTACTGTGTAAACCATAAAAAAAGATATAATCTTGTTTTGAAAAATTAATATAATGATTTTACTTGCTGAAATGTTGATTTTTTAATGTATCAACTCTCAGATGATATACAGTATTTATTGAGATATCCCTTCATGCTTTTATATGTGAAAACATGTTCATCTTCTTTGACTCACATCTTCTGCATCTGTTAAGAAATCTTCAGTTTTTAAATTTACTGCTAGTGAACAATAGTTACATTTCTAATATATTCTGATTGGGGCTAATCAGAATCAGCAGACCAACTCTAAACGCTTCATCTCTTGGTTTCCAGTCACTATTGGGGAAAAAGTGGAGGTCAGTTTATTAATTTACTCCTGTGTGGTCAGAATAAACGATTATTATGTTACAGCCTAGAATAAAGTGGCCCTTAGTGAAGGGACCATGATCAGCATGACGACTGTTGCATAGCAACAGTCGTCTTAGTGGAGGTCACACCTTTTATTACTGGATGTCTCCTTTGCACTTACATGTTAAAATAAGGAGACTTTTTGAGCCACTGTCACACCAGTGAACAGTGGAGTCTCTGTTTTAGTTGGCAGCTTTAGTTGTAAAATAGCAAAAAATTAAATAAAAATCTGTAGACATGGACTTGTTTACTGGGAGAAAATGAGAAATAAGTTAAGAACCACATTAAAAATAGATCAACCGAGAGAAGCTGTTACAATAATCTGACCATTTAAACATATAAAACCAAACGGTCAAACACGACGAGGAAAGGAGCAACGTCTGAACGTCTGAACCTAAACTGAGCCGGATGCAACGTGGAGCGAGAAAAATGAACAAAAGGAAATCAGATCAAATTATTATGTCAGCAGCAGCAGGAGAAAATCTGTCAGTCACTCTTGGCTCTCCAGCAAAGCCAATAATCAGGATGTTGTATCAGAATGTAAAAGCTCACATGCAGCATTCAGAGGAAGTGGGAGTTTCTGAACCAGGCTCCATGCTTTGTATGCTGGACGTCATCGGATGCATAACGCAGAACCACAAACGTGTTGTCAGTAAAACGCAGCCGCGGCGCCTTCATGCTCATCTTCTGCAAACACCAGGACTGACCCTCTGAGGACGCAGCACCAGTCTGAGACGGACTGACATAATGAAAGCGCGGCTCCCTGTAGATGCGCCTCCTCTTCGCTCCGTGACCAGCGCCGATGCAGTCAGAAGTATATTGATGTTTTGTTTTTGCTTTCCTACTGGAGCTCGTCTTCTGCAAACAAATGAGTCTGTGAGAGGCGTTACTCCTGTTTCACAGACCAAAATACAGAGATCAATGCGGATTTTCATGGCCAATAAAGCTGACCACCAAAAAGGTAATATAAAAGAAACTCCAAGAGATCAGCTGCAGCCAATCATAACGTCTTACAGGTGAAGAGCTGCAGGAGAAACACCCACAGAGAAAAGTTTGGTCTGATCTGTGAAATTAAAAGCGATTTGATAAGGAGCTTGTGGAAAGGTCAGTTTTTTAAAATTCTTCCCTATGCAACAGCTGTTTACGCTCTTTTCCAAGGTAAACTGAACCATTAGAAAAGATTTACAGACAGTTTTAAAATTAAAATAGTGGCGCTTGAAGGAACATCCCTTCATCTTTGCAATAAAAATCTCAAAAAGCAAAAACACGCTGCAGGAAAAGGCAAGACGGTCAATAAAAGATGAGCTGTGGAGGGAGGGGATTTTTAAGAAAAAAAAAAGTTCATTGCTAAAGCAAAATGAGTTTTTCCTTTATGGGGACAATTATTAAACCCTTGACAACAAAGATGGAAGAGAGCGGAATGATGCACGGTTCTTCAAATGACAGATAAAAGCTGTGACTTTCATTGTTTTACAAATGGATGCTTTAAGAACACAGAGGCCTGCATTTCAGGTCAATGAGTCTTTGGTTTCTCTATCATATCCCAATCATTCAATCCGCTGGGGAAACGTTGCTTACAGGCTGATGAATGATCAGTACAGACACAGAACCAAGTCATGCATACGTATCCAGCCCCTTTAAGCTAATACCCGTAAATAAAACCCAGTGCAGTTTGTAGCGTAATAGTTTCACCTGAGTTTAAATTCTGACAAGTAGGGCTGGGCAATAAATCAATGTTATTGATTAATCAAATTTTCAGTTTTTGAAGATTTCAGTTTTGGAAAATCTGAATGTTTTTCAGATACTTAAACTCCTCCAAAGCGAAGCTCTCGATTTACCGGTCGATCTACGTTCCCACCCTCATCTATGGTCATGACCGAAAGAACAAGATCACAGATACAAGCGGCCGAAATGTGTTTCCTCCTCGGGGAGGCTGGACTCTTAGAGAGAGAAGCTCAGACATCAGGAGGGACTCAGAGTCCAGCTGCTGCTCCACATCCAGAGGAGACAGTTGGACATCTGGTCAGGATGGAGCCTCCTGGTGAGGAGATCAGGGAGGAGGGGAGACCAGGACACCTGGAGGGACCATGTCTCTGATGGACACCTGGAGGGACCATGTCTCTGATGGACACCTGGAGGGACCATGTCTCTGATGGACACCTGG
>CAEGAF010166744.1:0-31153 GCA_903067075.1 Micropoecilia bifurca | reverse complement strand
ATTTCTAGCCGAAACCTCTCAGCCTCGCACACTAGCTTCGGTTCCTTCCCCACCAGAGAGGTGACGTTCCACGTCCCGAGAGCCAGTTTCTGCAGCCGAGGATCAGACCGCCAGAGTCCCCTCCCTTGGCCGCCGCCCGTAACACACAGCACCAGAACTCTTTGGCCCATCCGACAGGTGGTGAGCCCGTTGGAAGGGGGATCCACGTCTCCTCTTCGGGCTGAGCCCGGTCGGGCTCCGTGGTTAAAAGCCCGGCCACCAGGCGCTCGCCATCGTGCCCCACCTCCAGGCCTGGCTCCAGAGTGGGACCCCGGTGACCCGCGTCCGGGCGAGGGAACGCCAGATCCAAAGTTTGTGTCCATCATAAAGGGTCTTAAGACTGTAATAATTGATTACCTATTCTATTTTCATGAAACACAAATACAACGATTCTCTGAATATTTTTGAATGAAAGCAGCATGAATGTTTTGGAAAAAGCAACTGAACAAAAAAGATTGAAGCAACACTAACAGCCTGATGAAAACCGGTATTTACCCAAACACCGTGTGGCCTGATTTTTCAACAGGAGATAGCATCACATTAAGTAAGATGGTAAAGCCAAGTTTAAATGGCAGCAGAACTGATTTAGCTAAACAAGAGCAAATTGTAGAAACAAAGCTAGTTATTTCTGGAGAAGAAAAGGGAAGGCTTTAGATATGTAAACAATAGCTTATGCCATATCAAGATGCTAAAACTCAAGAACTCCGTATGGACTTCCTGAAGAAGTAAAAGCTAAAGTTTTCTATAATCTTTTAAGTCCATCACCCTCAACAGAGATCAAATATCCCAAAAGAGCAGCACATGCAAGGCAACCCAAAAATCTCAAACAGCTGGAAATCTTTAGAAGGAAGAATGTTGAAAAATGCTTCAAAGAAAAACTGGAAGACTTAGGTGGCAAGAAAAATTATGAGTTTTGTTAAATATTTTAAGGTTTGGAAATGCACAAAGTACACACAAATAAAAGCAATAAAAGCATCCAAACTTTGGTTTTTAGTCTGTTCTTTTTTTATTCAGAATTATGAAAGATTAAGAATCAACCTGCTAATAAGCATAAAATTTATCGTGTTTCATTTTAAAGCAAATTGCAAGTCTTTTCTTGTCCACTTAATGTTATATGGATGTTGCATTTGCATGACTGTTGGATACGAGCTGCATGTTTTAGCAAAAGAGAAGTTAGTCAACCCTTTCTTCATCCTCCACCTTAGCGGTTCTCAACATGGGCAGTACCTCCCCACAGGGGACATTCAGAGGATGGCAGGGGGCGCTGGTGGACATTTTTACAAAAGGGGGCGGCGCTGGGATGCCTTTGGGGGGCATTTGGTCGAAGGTAAACTTTACACCTTAAATGCACAACAATACCAGTTTAGACTTTGAGCAACTTGGTAAAACTGTATTGTGCAACATTAAATCATGCTTGGCTGCAACTTTATTGATGGCAGCTCTTCTTCTGTTCAGTGTTTGTTAGCTTCTGTTAGCTTCTTGGCGCAGCTTCGTTCTCCTGCTACTGGTAGCTAAAAGACTCACTACGAAAGAGCGTTCATTTTATAGCGTTAACACCGGTGCTGTAAGTGGACCAGTATGTAACGGGGGTGATAGAACGACGGTACCACAGCACCTTTAAATTTCAATAATCAGAATGCAGAAATTGTTTCCGTTGTTTTAAAAGGTTTATGTCAGTCTGCCTTTTCCCCATTGATACGCTTCCCGACCGCCCTGCAACATAGGGGGTTAAGAAAACAAATGCTGCGCACACAAAACTCCGAAACAGGAGTAGCGGGACATAAAACGGAGCGACGGACTAGATGTGAATTATTGCATAAAAATAGAAAATCCGACGGTGAACAGTGAAAAATCAACACATGATGTGAAACGTTACGATTAGGCGGCGCAGCAGGTGATGAGTAAAGATTACTGATGGTCAATAAACGATCAAATAAATCTAGCAACAGGAAAAAAAACTAAAGTGGACATAGTAATAAACCAAGAGAGGATCATACTAATCAAATGAAGCTAAATGAAAATGAATGAACAAAATGCAAGAACAAACTAAGAAACTAAAGTAAATACAGAGAAATATGCTGGTATGGCAAGACCATTTGAGCAATAATTAATACAGAGGCCTGTATGGCAAGAATAAACAGACACTATTTCCAGATAAAAGGTAAAATAATGATACTGTTGAAATTTCATGGGTTTGTTGAGACCACACCTAGTACTGAGAATAAATATATCTTACAGACCATAACAGTAAAGAACTGATCACTTATTTTTGTTTTAAATTAGATTTGATATAATTATTTCTTCAATATTATTTGTCATGTCAGTGTTAATGTCCACGACACTTTCAATTTGACTACAGTTCTGTCCTTGTTTTAATGTTGCAGAGCTCAGTTGTTTTGCAAATAGGTCAAAGTTTAAAGTGACATGTTGTACATCTTTTATCTGGTAATTTTGTGGACTATTTAACAACTAGAAAATGGTAAAGAATAAGAATATTTTTCCACTCTGATTGGCTGCTGTTAGGCCTACTGATTTTAACTTGAATGTTCATTGCATTTTTTGTAGACACCTGTGAAAATAATTTCTATTTCCATTACTTTTTTGTTCCCTGGGAAATTGTTTTTGATGATAAATACACAAACAAGCATAAAAATCAAAACATCTACAATAGTGACAGTAATATTAATAATAAAATAATAGTCAGTGCAAAGTAGCCTACAAATTCTTTGTCAGGGGGCGCTGAGGGACCTGGATAAAGGCTAGAGGGGCGCTGGGCTGAAAAAGGTTGAGAAACACTGCTCTACCTTCAACACCAATTCATTTGTCGTACCTGACAAATATGGATCTTTTAAAGTTAACAAGGCTGTTCTTTGATTTCGAAAAAAATACTCACCAGGTGAACTTGCTCCGCCTTCCCTTACATGATCCATGCCTTCTTCACCCTCACTTTCTTTGTGTCCTGCTATTTCTCCATAGTAAAGAGCAATAATCAGCTCTAAGATTCGGATAAACATGGGCAGCTGCTGGTCAGTGATCGACAATTTCAAGCTCTCCACCATTGTGTGAATCTGTGGAACAATAGATAACAATTTATTGGAATTTAGTTAGTACAGCCTCCTGTTTTATTATTCTTTCGGGGGAAAAAATGCATGGTCTTTTCTTCTAGTGTGCTTTCACATACAAAGAAACAGTCTGTTTAATAAATATAAGCTATAAGTTCTCTACTTTTTGAAAGAGCTTGAAAAGAAAAGCCATTTAATCCTCTATTGATTTTATGCATTTTCTTCAAAAAAAATAAAAAATAAATGCAAGTGTTTCAAGGCATCTTAATGTGGAGAGTGAATTTTAACAAAAATCCACAAAATGTTTTTATATAAAAGTAAAAAAAAATACATGTTAGAGTGAAAACATTTTTTAAATATCTGATGACATGCAAGTTTTTCTGGGTCATAAGTTGCCTTTTCTTTCTCTACTAAAATGACATTACCATAAATGTTGGAGCCTGTTTTATTTTAAAGGCAGCAAACTTAGAAAATCAGTAGAATTATTAGATAAAGAGACCATAGGCATAACACAATAAATGTCATTATGTCTATGATATTGGGTCAATAAATACCCCCTGCCGATAAGTTACGGCTCAATTCAATTTTACAAATTTTGTTTGCATTTCACTAATATGGAATTTATATGAAAGTCCAATTAAAACAACTTAAAATCTATAAGGTAAATTATGTGTACATTTTAGTCAAAACTATTTCAACAGTTTGCAAAGAACCTGGATAATATCTTAATGTAGCAGAGGCTGAATGATCAATAATCAAATATTTTACTTTTAAAAGTTATACAAATGTTTTCAAAAATCGTTCCATAAACGCATGACTTTTTCAAGGGTAAAAACCATGGTAATTTTATAAAAGTATTTAATTATTTAGGTATTTTATACCTAAAATGAATATCAAACAAACAAATATAACTATAAAAACACTAATGAGAGCCAAGTTATCTCAGATATTACTAAGGCCAAATCAAAACCTTAAAAAATTAAAGAAACCCTGATAAAAGTCATATCTTGACTATATTTCATATAGTTTTGACAGAGTGTGAAGAGGTTCACTTTGATGACAGAGGGGATCTTGGAGCTGATGTTGTCATAAGTGAAATGGAGGCGCGTTCTGAAGGAGCATTTGTATAAGAGGGGGTCCTGGTAAAACTCGATCTTGCCGCTAGCATTCCTCTTGTCCAAGCACACAGTGCAGTCAGCAAAGTTTATCACTTTTCTTAGGACTAGTTCTGGAGCTACAAAGACAAAAAAGAAAAAACAAAAAACAAAGAAAAAGTCAGTATTTATATATGAGGATATAATTCTGAATATACATCTAATAATTTTTTAACTGATTTAGGTGTTTAGGAAATAATTTAGGAAACAATTATAAAATGGAAATTAAAGCTTTACAAATCAAAGTAAACTAGAGTTCATTTTTTTACTATACATTTGTTGCTTTCAGCGTTCACAGAATGTTTGCAGCAATATTCTTTATGGAATGGTTAATCATTATTCACAAAGCCTGTGCATGTAGCGTATTTTCCACACTATAAGTCGCACCTAAAAACTTTACATTTCCTCAAAAGAAGACAGTGTGCCTTATAACACAGTGCGCCTAATATATGGACCACAACAGGTCTAGCAACTACGGTAAGCAGCTGCCGACTTCATTTTTCCCCGTAGAAGAAGCGTGCGGTGCCTGTTGGGAAAGTTGTCAAAAAACTAGTTTGTTAATAAAGTTTGACTGACCTATCCACCCATAGACAAAGTCTATGTATCTACCTACCCACCTGATAATCAGGTGGTCTGCGGGTCATTTAGCATCACGTTCTCCACAAACATGCTGTGCGCGAACGGAGACTGGTGACAATCGTCCGGCCCAGACGCCCCGGCCAGAAGGCTCTCCTCGCCGACCGGAATCGGACTGTTATGTTGACATTCTTTATGTCAAGTAGCTTTAGACATTTATCCGGGAGCTTCGACTAGAGTTACCAAGGGACTAGCACCTATACATTTAAAGCCGTGGGGGTCGGTAGAAGAGAGACAGAGACTGCGGCGGCAGCATGTCGGTTGGTCTGTGCTAACCAGAAAGCAGTTGGGCACAATTTCGCAACACCAAAACCGTGAGTGAAACAATGACTGGTGCAGACTGCTATATAAAGTAATTGGGGACCAATTTTTTATTATTATACATCCATATTTGTAGTGAACGGAACAAATCATGTTCCGTTCAATACCGGACGGGAGGCAACCGTAAGTCTAGCATCTATTCTATGCGCCTTATAATGCGGTGCGCCTTATATATGGAGAAGAAAAGAAAAGAAAAAAGAAAAAAGTTTTAAAATAGGCCATTCATTGAAGGTGCGCCTTATAGTGCGAAAAATACTGTATATATGAAAGGATCAATGACTGGTTGTACATTTTAAATAATACTATACTTATACATATATACTTATACATATATACTTATATATATATATATACATATATACAGGCCATTGAAACCCTTTCAATATTAGAATTATATGTACACTAACAAAAAAGGAATGATTCAGTGCATAATATTAAAGGCTGCAGCTTAAAAAGATAAACCCAGGTAAAAAAAAAAGCTGCTCTCTGTCGAGTTATATAAACTTTATGAAATAGGCATACATTAATTACATTATACCTCTCAAAATGAAATTGCTTTCTACACAAAATTGCTTAGAATGATATGTCATTACTTTTAAATTTACAACTTTTTAGAGGCTTCTAATAATCATTTCTTTTAAGAGGTGTTCTTTTCCCGTTAGTTAATATCCAATTCATTTCTTAAAATATGCCACCAGCCACCCGACTGGATTAACAGGATTAGATCCTGCAGCAGGTGTGGAAATTTTCCTGAACTACTTAATAAAAAGTGGGTGTTATATTTGAAGGTGGCACCATCTTTTTCCTGAATACCCATCTCTGAGAAACATCATTAGTTATTTCCTCTCAGCTGGCTTCACACTATCATGGGGGTGGATGTTTGCAAAACATCAGATGGCACAACATTATTGGTTTTCATCTCCTCGGATTGACAAATTAAATCCAACACTACTGAATGTAGCCAGTTTCTTCTTACCAGTTATGTCCATGAAAGCCCTCTCCCAGATGTCATCCACAGTGTAGCACTCTGCTGCAGTAATGTTGACCGAAAGCACAATGTCGTCTTCAACATATTTGAGAATGAGGTTGTTCACCACGATGTTCACGTTGTTCACCACGCGTCTGATTAGACTCTGCACATAACCTAAAAAAAATACACAAATACCATTTGAATATTTCAGTAGAAAAAGAAACAAGAATACCTAATAGTAAATGGCTTTAAAATGTGATATTTCAGAACCAGCACATATAGATACATTACTGTGGAAAAATTATTAAAGCAACACTAATTTACAGATATGAAGTATTTTCTGATTTACTAACAATAAATAAACAATTATTAATATGAACCAAGGAAAGAAAACTTTTTTTCATCCCAGGAACAAGTAGAAATAAAAAAAAAAAACATAGAGGCATAAAGAAAAACTGATCAACTGCCAAAAACAGTTTTACAATGGATCCCTTGCTGCTGAGATTATAACAATTCTTAGAAGATTCAAGATCTGTTTGTGTTATGTCATTCTACAGTATGCAGCCTAACAAGTAAGTAAACCTTTAAGCCCAAGTCCCATTTTAAACTATTTAGTGCTTAACGGAGGAAAATTACTTCCAAAAAGCAGAGTGGGTGAATGATGAGCAAAGCCAGGAATACTGCGAGAAAGTGACATCATCATGAGTGATTGTTTAACTGCAACTGAAGATGCTTTCACTCTCTAAAGGGGGCATACCCTATAAAGTCTGAATCACTGCATCAGGCTGAATTTCATAGAACAAGAGGGCTGCATATAAATGTTACTTTTCAAAAATAGTGATGCACAAAGACAGCAATTTTACAGGATAAAACTTTGGAGTGAGTCAGAAAAGAACTTAAAATGACACAGATCTGCAGAGTTTAACAAGAGATTATAAAAATATACACTAATAACGGCTTCCAACCACAGGACCAAAAGTACTTTTCATTCCTACTGTATAATGTTTAACTTGCTCACGGCAAATTGAAACATAAATCTTTACTGATTTTGTGTTATTTCCAAACCAAATGTTTATTTTCCTGTATCTGCACACTTGGCTTAAGGAAGAAGAGAATCAATAATTAGGCAGAACTAAATAGTGCTGTTGACAGAAAATCTATATGAATAGTTTGAGTGTAGAGCCACTCTAGACAGGCCCCACTGCATATTGGTATAATCCAATCACCAGAATTCTCATGGGTCTGACCAAACAGAGTGGCATGAAGAGAGAGTGAAAGAGTGTAAACTTCTCTTATAAAGGGAGCATATGTTCGCTCAAGTTGCGCATGGTCTTTCGGGCATTCATGCTTTTTAACATGAATGACTGTGGGAGTGGCTGCGTGTGTGTGTGTGTGTGTGTGTGTGTGTGTGTGTGTGTGTGTGTGTGTGTGTGTGTGTGTGTGTGTGTGTGTGTGTGATTCTGAGGTCAGCAAGAAAGCTGCTGTTGCACCTGCAGACTGGGTAGTAAAACTACCACTTTACCCCCTGCTATTTAACTCTGGATCTAATTTACCCATTACAGAGTGTCCCCTTTTTTGCACTCTTGCATTTTCGCCTGGTCTTGGTTCACAAGAGGTCTAAGGCTTCAATCCTCTTTGTTTGTCAGCTACCCTGCAGCTCTAAACCTTTTGCATAAACAGAGAGGAAAAGCTAACAATTTTATGCAATGCAAAAACAAGCCAAATGTCCTCTCTTATGTCAAGTACCACAAAGAATCTGTACTGTAATGTACTTAGTAGGAATGTATCAATCCAATACCAAGTGTCAACATAAGGTACATTTAAATGGAATCCAAATTGGACTTGAAAAACTCAGGTGCAAAGAGGAGCAACTCCTAAGGTCTCATGTACGGAATAAAAGATCCCTAGAAGAGAAAAGAGCTCAATGTACTCCATTGCTTCATCAATATGGGATACTATCTCTTTACACTTTATAGAGACGGAATGCCAACTACTCTATTTCCCAGGAATAGCAAAACAAGTAGCTGTAGAATTATAGCCCTCTGACCCAGAAAAGCCGTTTAATTGGAACATACCTATATCTAACATGCGTTTCTATTTCAAAGAAAATCTCCTTCAGTCACACACATGCACAATGTCTATGCGGATAACCAGTACACAGTAAGTATATATATATATATATATATATATATATATATATATACTACATAACTGCCAGAAGGAGGTATGTACATTTATTGCAGTTGAAAGATGTTTTCACTGGCAAAGTTTTGGTTGTTTCTGCACTGCAGCTGCATGAGAAACATTAATGTTGCAAAATAGCAGAGTTTAGTGATAGCTGGGAGTCTTCTCTGTTTACTAAAAGTTGCTTTACAGAACTTCACATTGTGCACATTAATATTCTGCAAGTGGTCAAGTTTAAAACAAGGATGTACTCATTCAGTACATGTGCATAACGAATGCACATATTTTGAGTACAAATACATTTTACACTTCTTGACTCAACAAAAGCAACAAAATCTATCCATACCATGAGAACCTCTTATGTTTTCATGGTTTACAGAACACAATTAAGTCAACTAATGTGCTTTGTCTTTGCTTTTAGAAACCAAGTGTTCTGACACATTTGGTTTGTATCTTATTCTTACAAAAACATCCAGTCTGAGTCATAGCAGGCTAGTTTTACCGTAGCTACCTTTTAACCTCTACCTTTTAATTAGGAAGCCAGGGATTACGGCATTCATCTACTTCCTTGCTATTATTGAGCTCCTTTAACCTCTGACCCCAGTTGTCTCTATTGCCTGTAATGGGTTACAACATGGACCACTGGTGGAATAGTGTTATATGTGCACATAAATGAACACTGATACTCTAAAAAAATCCTAGACACACAAAGTGGAACAAAGACACACATTCACACACTCCAAAGAGATTACTTGGAGGCAGGCACCGTAGGGGATGCTGGGGTGTGGGGGCACCGTGCTTTAACAGCTGGGGAGAGATATTATCTCATAACATCAGGCATGGAAATGGATCCTCCCCTGATAAAACCAGTCAGAAGTATAAGTTCATAGATTCAGGCCTACCAGGGCTCTGGGAGTTAACCTTTGGATGGTACAGTGATCTGGCTCCTATATCTTATAGCTCACTGCTTTTACCCTGACTTTGTAAAATAATTATACTGTAATCTCCTATTTTCCACCTTCTACTTTAAGTTAAGCATACGATGTCCCTAGAAAATGTGTTGTCTCACAGATCATCTTTATCATATTTAGACATATTTTAACACAAAAATGAATATTAATACAAAACATCCTGTTTTATGTTTTTATCCTTCATTAAACACAAATGAAGCATAAAAAACTAATGTCCACATTGGGGAAAAGAAAACAACTAGTTACCTGGTGGTAGGTCTGGGTCACTGGGAGCTGCTTGTTGAAGACGGCGAGGTTTTGTTGTAGACTTGGAGCCATCAGAGACACTGCGACTGGTGGTGCTGGAGCAGCTGTCATGGTCATCCTAAACAAAAATAAAACAAACAGAGGATGGTCAAATTAATACAGCATTAAAAACTTTTAATTCAAGCATAAAATAATCAGGTCAAAGTTTTCACAACTTTTAAATTGAAAAAAATATATCACAGTCATCTGTTGTAATCAAGTATACCCTCTGTCAATTCATAAGATTTTAACAGAAATTGTCTGACCTTTCTCTTGTTTTAAAATGGGTTAAATTTACAAGGCACCGAGACGGTCCACTGGGGAGTATTAAAAGATGTTAAGTTAACATGAAACGTAAAATATTACTATGTAATTTTGTTACTGGAAGACATTGTAGACAATACTTAAACGCACAATTGTAGTTTTAAAAACAAATAAAAAAAAATACAATTAAAATAAATAATAATTATTTGCAGTTCTGTTAAATTCATCAAATCAGTTAGTGGATCTAAAAACACGATCTAATGCTGATCACATTTAGAACCAGCCCAAGGCATAAATGACCTAAGAGAATATTGATGCCGTTAAATTTGATTTAATGGTTTCAGCAAATTAAAAGATTATAAATTGTTTAACATTTAAATTTAAGATTTTAGGGAGCTGGGAAGTTTACTTTGTAAAAGTTCAAAGAACAATGTTCATAGTTAGATTGTTTTGCTACCAATAGCTACAATTCGATGCTATGAGTTCAATCTTTGAGTTTTAGCTGATCATTAATGCATCTTAGTGAATTACAATTACATTTGACTGCTTTGTTAGTTAAACTAGGCCCCCTCTTCCAGATTTCACTGCATCCATGGTGAAATGCTGTTAGTGGTGCAAATGTTTGCAGCAAGGTCCAATGTTGAATCAAAGCCTCATTCAACATTGGACCAGCCCCATCCAGTGTTGTATGATGAGCTAGACCCACTGCACAACGCATCTCGGCAGCTAGATGTAGAGGGACGAACGAACGAGAAATTTAATTCATGTGACTTTAGTAGTTCTTTCATTTTGTGTCTATTGAGTTTTTAATAAGCATCACAGAGACGGTTTTGGTCGTCTGAGGAGTTGTCCTGATCTCCCTGTGGCCGCATACCAACTCTACCTGACTTTAAGTAAGCAAAACATTTCAGATGCATTTTGTCGTGGCAAAAAATAAACTAAAATAAAAAATAAGCCAGCGTGCTGCACAAGTCACAAGGTGAGCGCAAAAGCTCCTCCAAGGGCAGCACCACTGGTCCATAACAGACCAACTAAACCGGAACTATCAACGCAGACAGAGTCAGCATGTTGAGACGTAAACACATATGCCGCACATAATACTTTGTTCACAAAGAAATATTCTCACCACCTGCTCAACGTGCCTAAATGTGCACCTGTGAACATTGAGCAGAGCTCAATGTGGACATCTGTGGTTCACACCGAGCTGCGCGAGCAGAGCAAACGCGGTGAATTTGACTCCTACCTTGATGAATTCTAAAAGAAACATGGATCCTCATTCTCACAGGGGGTTAATATAAATTACTTAAAACAAAAGTACCCAAAAATGGCACAAGTCAACAGCACATGTCATCTACCATAAAAACATGGCATGTTAAGATCAGAAATTCAAGACTCTGTAGGTGTGTTAATAGATACAAAACAATTATCTCAGAGGATAAGGCTGCAGAGAAACATAATGAGTCAAAATTTTCATTAAATTAGAAAAAAAATTCTTGAGTAAAAAACTCCCTCAGGCCAACAGGACTTGTGTTACTTTATATACAAATAAAAAAAGCAGACAGAGTAGAGATGCAAGGAGATTCAGGCCAAAGAACCTCAGTCATAAAGGCCCACTTTGTTAACAAGACAGATATAAAACTAATCAAAGTAAATATTTACCAATTTGAAAATTGACTGAAAATGAAAATGGCAATTTAATTGTTCTACCACTGTCACCTGTATATGAGTGTTTCCCAAAAAGGCTCTGATGTGTCAACAGAAATTCTGTAGGAGTTTATTAAAATAATTTGATCCAATTTGATGGAGCTCATACAGACTTATGTTCCCTGTGTATCTCAATCTCAACTTTTAATGAACTGTTTCTAGTCAGTAATGGAAGAGAAATAGGAAAACATGCAAGAAATGAGGAAAGACAAGCATGATACATCCTTATAGGCAAGAGACTGTATAGAACATAACATTTCTATTCCATTAGGCCTAGACGTATTTGGTGTTACTGGGAATTTAAACAAATATATTAATACTGTTTCCTTAATTTAGTAAAATAATATGAATGGCCAGAAAATGCATTAAGCAAGAAATGACTTCATTAGATGCAAAAAATCCAAAACGGTTTCACTACTACAACTGTCTCTTCAACAGTTATCTGACAAAAGGCGTTTATATCAAAATACTAGGGGGGAAAAACTCAAAAACAAATTTTTAACAAATTTAAACCTCTGTAAAGCTGGATGAAAAGGTAGAGGAGCTTAGCTGAGCATGCTAAAAGTTCAGTATGGTATTGATTAAGAGGTTACCACAGCACTGTAACCTTTCCACTGTTCACCAGAGTGGTAAGTTTGTCGGACAATCTGGACAAAGAGAGAGTGGATCACATATGTTTGGTATTTACATGTCTCAATCGTTTCTCTTTACACTAACCAGAAAAACACTGAATGTGTCAAAATGAAGTGTATTCGGGTACTTCAAGGACATTACACCTCACTCTTATATACTCAAGAAAATAAAAACCTAATGTTCTCAAGTTACACACTGATTTATCCACATTCATTTTCTCCGAGTGTATCAATGGTAAACACAGGGTAAGATTATAAAAGCTTCATCAGGTCAGGAATTAATATTGGTATGTGGGAAGTAAATAAATTGCTGTTCAATACTGACAAATATAAATTTGCCAACACTTACAAATAAGTGTCAGGTGTGTAATAATAAAATATATCCAGGTAAAAAAAACAAAAAAACAGTAGGCTTATAAAAATCCTTCACATTTTGGTACATTTAGTTCACAATACGCAATGTGATTAGATAAGAATTAGAAACAGTCTGCCTTTCTCTGAGACTCATATCTATACCTAAAGGAATGCAAAACCCTCCAAGCCCACATAGTACATTGAGTTCAAGAGCTTGGACTGCCACTAAAGATCAAGACTTCCAAATTTGGAAGTAGTGCAATTAAGCACTCAATGTCACTGTGGGCAGTGAGCAATTCTCCAGAGGTGAAAAATGCCTTTTCAGAGGGAAGCCCTGGGACAAATGAAGCCTGCTTCAGCTGCTGCCATGTAAACTGATCCCAGCAATGCCAAAGCTGTGCACAGGACAGGGAATAAGGCATGGAAAGATAGAGAAAGAGAGCGAGACAGACAGACACACACACACAAAACAGGAAAAGGGATTACTATCCTACAGGCATGTCAACGTAGCCGTTAAGTTAAGATGACGGTAGTAAGAAAGGAAAGGGGCAACAAAAAACAATGGAATAAGTGGAAAAATAATACAGTGAGAAAAAAGTGAGAGAAGCAGGGAGTTACCGGACTTTAGAGATTGGAAGACCACAGGGAAAAGAAAATGAAAAAGCCTCCACAAGTGTGAGTGGCAGGCGAGACAGACCTCCTACACAGAGGGTAAGTGGGCACTAGAGTAGGCATGTCTGGCACAAGAAAGTCATATGTGACCTGTGTCCGCAAACAAACGGTTCACTCAATCATAGACCAGTAGTACCCTCAACTCGTATGGTTGTCTAAGTGTTAATGCCTAAGCTCAACCGCCTCCTGCTATTAGGAACCACACACTGCAGGAGCTAAGTAAACAAACTAGAGGAAGCTCAGATACTAGGAAAGAAGTATGCACCTGTCATTGAATATTCTATGCAAACTTACAAACAAGCTTGATGGATTAAAAAAACTCTGTACCCCTGTTGGAGAAGTTTACAATTTTTCCCCCATGTTTTATTGACCTTCAAGAATCTAGATTGTACAGTTTAGGCCTTGCATGCACAAATAGGAACTGCTGTCAGGAAAAGTGTGATCGGTACAGCTCTATTTGTTTCGATAAAAACTAGCATCTTTAAGTGTTTAATTGGTCAAGCTTTCAAGGTCAAGCAAAATTTTGAGCAGACATATTTCTTTAATTATGTTTCGGAGAAGATTTTCCATACTTGTTTGTATTATAATATACAAGTCCTATTGCAATTTCCTGTCATCTGCAGCGTTCTCCTTGACATTCAATGCAAGAAAACTTTGTTTGAAAAAATTAAAAAAGGCATTTTATTTTAATTACAAAACAAAACTGTTTTTATTTGGACACATAAAAATTAACAAGAATTGGAAGCATATTACATTTTTGTCAGAAACTGCTTGATCTTTGAAATCAAAACATTTTTTAAACTGGTCAATTTCATAAGGTTTTCCCAGATTAATAAGAGCATGCAGACCATTGCTGAATAAACACACTCTGTTATTGTTGCTTTTTCTCTGCAGGTTGCTGGAAAACCTATGCTGACATCAAAGCAGCAGGACTGCAGACTTGAGGCCAGGCAGGGAAAGGCAAACGCCTACAGAGTGAGAAAATAAATATGGAAACCCAATAGCTCCTTATCTCAGACAGGGCCCCTCCTTCTCCAAGACACTCATACATAAACAGAGACATATGGATCCACACTGAATCTGACAAATACACATCCTGTCTACTGCTTACGACGTCTACCGTTTTGATGTAAATTCATATAATTAAACGATTTAGATGGCGTCAAAATAGTCGCGTATTTAGTCACTCATTTGTATTCCATCCATTGAAATTGTTTAAGATTAGCAATTTCATTGTACATTTTCATTGATATAAAAATGTGAAATTTTGAGTAGACATATTTATATTTATTTTAGACATATCATTTTCATTGATATGAAAATGTGAATTACATTTTTGCAGAAACACAAATGAACTCATCAGTGTAGCCTCAAATGACCTTGTATTCAACATCCATTACAATCCAACACACCCATCTGCTCAGCTAAAAATTGGCTGCGAATGACTTAATGAAACTCTAACAAATGTAGGAAGTAAAAGAACTGTGATTAAAGATGGGGTTGAATAGGAGTTTTTTTTAGGTAGAAGTATCACAAGACAGAATAACTACAAAAATGTTGCTCTCCGTCCTCAGATTGGAGTTAACTTTTAACTACAAACCTGTTCAGTAAACGGTATTCAGATGCAACCACACTACATTAGGGACATATGACATCAAAGTGATGTCATATGCCCAGAGTGAACACCTTGCTTACAACCCAACACACAACTGTTTGTGAACATTCTCATAGGGAAGCTATATATAAAGACCCAAACTCTAAAAACCCCTGTGAAGCAGCTGGAATCCATGGCAGATTGGAGGGATTAGAGACTGAAATCAGCCATGATGAATGTAACATTGTGTGACATTCTGAGTAATTATCTCAATGAAAACAGCTCATTACAAAAATGTGCTCTCCTCCTGCTGCTTTCTTCCTGTGCTCCAGGATCCAAGTTAATTACAGGGAGAGGAAATCTCAATTTAAAGTGACTGAAATAAAAAATTCTAATAAAGAACTGAAATGTACACAATGTACATCACATACACTGAACCTTCCTCTATTAGTCATCTTTCTTTCAGCAAATAAAAACGAATTCAAGAAAAATAGTCAGTTTAAAAAATTCAGTTGATTTAACTTTTCAAACGGTGAAAAACAACAATAAAAACAAATTTTCAACAACAGTTATTTTTATGTTGCAAGTAATCTTTAAGGAAAAAGTACACTTCTTGTCATTGACAAAAATCTGTGTTCAAGTAAACATTTTCCTCATAAACTATTTAAAGCACGTATAATAATATAGTTGTATATGGTAACTCAAATGTCAAAAGTCAGTGAGAATAGATTATATCAAACTCCATCTGTAACAAGAGGGTTTAAATTTCAAATTAAATTTGGCAAATAAGTATGCAACGTTAGGCTTGTGTTTTTTAAATAGCTATTACAAAAAGAATTTAGTATTAATGCAGAAGTTGTTTCAATTACAAGCTGCAGTTTTAATTCCAGAGAAATAGATAAACTAAAAGAGCATGCAGCATGTTGAGGAGGGCAGACTGATGAGAACGATAAGAGGAAGTATATTTACATAAGTGAATTCTGGAAAGAAAGAAAAAAGAAACACCGCTGAAGTTGTCATGTACAACTCGGCCAAGAATACCTCCGCATTCCAAAGTGAAATTGGCTTTGTTTAATATCAGACTTCAACATGCCCAGAATAACTAATAAATCTAAGTTACAGAGCAGATTAATAGGCTCACAACATAACATTCTAGTTTTTAATGAGACAACATCCCCAATATTATCCACACATGAAAAGCTACTGTTTCACTGCAGAAGAGACTGAAAAAAGGATTTTGAATGTATTTGAATGCTAATTTTAAAGTTGATGTCTGTAACCTGTTTTAGAACCCTATAATTTTTTTTTAAAGACGGTTAAAAAACATTAACACTTTATAATGTGCAATGAGGGCAGTCAGAAGTCTTAAACTAGGGCTAAATCCCGTAAACCTCAAAGAAAGGAAAATAAGAGAGAAAATGCTGTTTACCCCATCACCACTAGTCTTAGTGGAGGCGTTAAATGTGAAAACATAGTGAAACAAACTAAACCAACATTGGTAACTTTTTTCATCCTGGCAAAACCAGGATAAAATTTGAATCCAGACAAACAGAACTTGTGGAACAACATAAATCTGAAAGCTGATGTAACAGGGAAAATATATTTCTTACGTTTTAAAAACAGGTTTGTTTGTTTTTTAGTTATTAAATCTAGAAAGAAAAACATAAGTGTGTACTTATGAGTGTGTACTTAACTCACAGTGTGTCACTGCTCAGTTCACTGTTTAATATGTTTAAAAATTCCCTATGCAATTTCATAGAAGTAGTGTACACAGTGGCGCAATTACACTTTATTCAGGTGGATGTGAAAACATAAATCATAAATTGGCGCGTCCCCCCAACCCCACCGAGGAGGGTACGTCAGGGTGAAGGAGCATATAAAACATATGCTCTCCCCTCCCCCCGCCCCGAGGCAACGATACGTGAAGGGTAAAACCCGCTGCATTTACCTCATTATGTGTGCGAGGTGAAGAAGCGTAAGGCGCCCTGAAGTGTATAGGAAAACATCATCGGCATGCCGCCCCCTCCAGATGGGGTTTTGGTGCCCCCTCTGGTGCTGTGCCTGATGCGCTGCATACCCACTTTTTGCGCCACTGAGTGTACACCAGCTGTACATCATATAAATTGAAAGGAATATTACACAACACCAAAATAAAATTTCAATGACATTATCTGTTCATTATTAGTTCTCTGGAAAAATAGCTCATGAGACACAATCCATCAGAAGCCTAAGCAGCAACACCCAGATTTCCCCTTTCCATACCACTTGGGCCAGCTCTTCCGAGGGAATTCCAAGGTGTTCCCAGGACAGTCAAGAAACATAGTCCCTCAAGAGTGTTCCTGGTCCCAAAAAAAAAAAAAAAAATCCCTCTCCAGGGAGGTACACAGGAGCCATTCTAACCCAAGCCCAAGCCACCTCAACTGGCCTCAACAGTCTCTTCTGAATGACTGCGTTTCTCACTCCATTTCCAAGGGGGAGCCCAGAAACTCTGAAGAGCAAACTCCTGTCAGCTACTTGAATCTCCAATCTTGTTCTATCTATCTCCCACTCCATGTTTTTCTCCCTTACGAACAAGGCAGGCAGATACTGAAACCATGCTTTGGGTAAGATCTCATGCCCGAACCAAAGAAAGCACTCAAGACCATGGTTTTCAGACTTCTAGGTATTGGTTCCCATTCCAACTGCTTCACTTTCAGCTGAGAACCGCTCAAGTGAAGGCTGTAGATCATGGTCTGATGAAGCCGAGATCAGATACTCAATCTTGAGGCCACCAAACTGGCTTGAAGTTATCATGAAGGTTATGAAACAGTGACAAAGCACAACCTTGGTGGAATCCAACTCTTACCCTAAAATAGTTCTAACTACTGCCAACAATGCAGATCAAGCTCTGACACTTGCCATGAAGGGACTTAACAGTGTCAGCGGCCTGGAAGCCTGAATTCCCCGAGAAGCCCCTAGAAGATTCCCGGAGGAACACTGTCAAACACCTTCTCCATGAACATGTAAACTGGTTGGATGCACTCCCATGCACCCTCCAGGGCCCTGCTGAGGGTGTGGAGCTGGTCCAATGTTCCATGAACAGGATGAATCTGAGATTCAGCTATTCTGCAGACCATCCTCTCCAGATCCCCTAAATAGACCTTACCAGGGAGAATTAGGAGTGCAAGTTTCTTGTAGTTGGTACACACCCTGTGGCGACTGTGTCTGTGTGGGTAGAGTAGTCGCCTTGCGATCAGAGGGTTGTAGGTTTGATTCCAGCTTCCTCCTGCCACATGTCGATGTACCCCTGGGCAAGGCACTTAACCCCAAGTTGCCTACCAAGCTGCGTATTGGTGTATAAATGTGTGAGCGTTTGTGAGTGCGAATGAGTGAATAGACCCTAGTGTAAAGCTCTTTGAGTGGTCAAAAAAATGATTGGATAAAGCGCTATACAAGTTTAGTCCATTTACCCTGCAGTCCTTCTTTTTAAACCTGAGGAACACCACCCCTGGTCTGCCAATCCAGGGAAACTGTTTACGATGTCCTTGTGACATAGCAGAGGCATGTCAACCAACACCACCCTACAACATCCAAAGTCTTAAGAAACTCCGGGCTAATCTCATCCACCCCTGGGGCCCTGCCACCAATATAGGCTTTTTTAACCAAATCAGTGACTTCAGCCTGACCCAAAGTCCCAGGTTTCCACTTCCTCACTGGAAAACATGCCAGTGGGGCTGAGGAGGTGGGATTGCATCCTGACACATCAACTAAAATTACACAAAATTGTTCATCTTGTGTCCGAAGAGCAGGACTTAAGAATTAAGCAACCTGCTCCAATACTCTTTGAAATTTTTAGCATATATAATCAGAATTTTTAAAGATGTGTTGTAAATAAACAGCAGGCCCCATTACAGCAGCTTAGTTTGACACTGATGTGACACTACTTTTCTATTATTTGCAATGTAAAAGAGCAGGTTAATTAAAACTCTGATAGTTTTCTTGGAAACAGTGGGTTGTTCTGATATTTTTAAAACGATTTGTTACCCAAATGTGTAGCAAATCACTACGTACATATGTGCACAATATTCATAGTCTGTGCATATTTATGAAGTACTTTTGCAAGTAGTGCTGCCCCACTTACTCGGATATTTTTCATCATCTAGATTTGGTAAATTACGAGAAAACACATCATAAATGTACATTTTACAAATGTGATTATTAAAATAATGTAAAACAATACTATTTTTAAGAAATGAATAGTTGCACACACAATAAATGAAGGACAACTGAAGACCTAATATAAAAGACGAAAAAATTAGACATCAGAAAAGAAAAATCACAAAAACAAAAGAAAAAAGCACAATAGAAGTCAAAGAAAAATGCAAAAAGAGGGGTAAATTTTTCCAGAGTAAGATCTAAGAAGCAATGGTGCTTTAGATGTTTCCGTCAGCTAACCACAAGCCAAGGCTGAGCATGTGAGGCATGTGACTTCCACTGGTAAATTCACTCTGTGATGCTAATAATGACAGTGTGTTGGTTACATTAAAACACTACAATAAGTCTTGATATGCAGCAAAGCTTACTAAAAAGACTTCTGACTTGAAGGTTTAATATTAACACAATGAGCATTCATTAAAAAAGTTTTAGTTTGAACCTGGCTTCTATTTATTCTAAAGCTTACTAGTTGTCTTCCATGAATTTATCACTCAAATGATAAGAATTTTAAACTTAAAATAGTTTCCAAAAGAAAAAAAGATTCCAAATATTTGTTTTTGGACATCAGCCTTTTTATTTTAGTGAAGTGACAACACAGGATCTAAGTTTATCAAAAAACTAAACCAGACTTTTATCTTTTTAAACAAAACTATAAATTTCTCAAACTTTTTCCTATGATGTCAAACAAAACACTAAGACACATTATGCAAGACATAAGCTCCCTTTGAACAATGTAAGTATCAGGCTCCTTGACAGTGTAAGCAGTGGCTGAAGCTACTTTGACAACTTAATTACACATGTGAGGTGCAGCTGGATGGAACAAACTGTAGTAAGAGTCAATGTTCTGAAACCAGCAAGATAAAATAAATCAGACAAATGAAATAGGAGAGGAATTTCCATCAGTGTCAGGAAATACCACTCCCAACTAAGACGATGTTTCAATACACAGACTGAAAGTATTTGCTCAGCACTTCTGCAGCACCAGCACAAGCTTCAGACTTCAACTTTGCACTTAAAAATAAACCCAAAACAAATCCGAGACCAGGACTCTGGCTTTAGAGTAGATATATTGCTTCAGAAATATAAATAAGCAATTTCCACACCACGGTAGAAAGTGAGATGACCTGGACATACTGTGAATGAGACACGACAGGAATGGAAAGAACCTCCATGCCAAGGCAATGAAGAGTATAAAATATTTTTTATTTAAAACACACTGAGTGGTTGTCATTTTTACTTTATATATGAGCTAATATTTCCAAACAGCAACATGTCTCTGACAGAACAAAGTATCACTTGAGTAAACATTTGGTTTAATTGGTTTATTGAAGGCAACTGTTTCTTAAAGTACAATATCAGACAGAACAGCGAACATGTAAGAAAGGCTGCTCTGGTCCGGATGGCTTGAGAGCTGGGATTAGACCATGGAACAGCAGCATCCTGCCCAAAGTGCATTGATCATTGCTTGACTTACTGAATACAGGAAGCTACTGGGATGATTTTTTTTCCACCAGCTTCTTCCTGCTACAAGAAGTTTTCAGAAGGAAAACTTTCATGCCACCAAAAACCCAAATTCTACCAGATTTCCATGACAAAATGAGTTCTTATTCTGAATGTTCCACTTCTTGGTATCTGAGCTAGTGAAAATTTTCATTTTATTTTTTTTTTCCTACTTATCTGTTGTGATAAAAAAAGAACTATATTTTGGGATGTTTGGTGCATAAGACAAAGTTATTTTGCTTTCTTATAAACAGCAATTATATATAAACTCTTCTGTGCTGAAACAAAAGAAGATCGTTTATCCCATGTCCAGAGTCTTGTCAACTTTTGATCACTTCATTTGGAGAAATATTCCCTGATTTCAAAACTTTGACTTAAGTGGCACTTGTAATTCCAGCCTCCAGTGTGACAGCAGGTTACAGATTCAACCTCCAGATCAACATTAAAACAGCCATAAGATGTTCTGTCCAGAGCAAAAGTCCAAAACCTCATAACAATTGCCTCTGCAGCAATACCCCTTGAGACATTTGGACAAGAGGAAGTTTTGAGTCTGTGCATTCACACCAGGAGCAGTGAATTTTTCAAATTTAAATGCAATAATTTAATTTGATTGTTAATATGTAGTTATTGGAGCCAGAGTCAGAGGTTTTTATCACTGTGAGGAAATGTTACATTTATTCACCGTTTGATGTATGACAGCTCGATGTGGAATTTCTGTTCATCATATTTGGACTGAATATTAAACCAAGTAAAAACTAAATGTAGTTGAATAAGTCATTTTAAAAAAATTGACAGGTAAAAATAGGCTGCGACTATATATTTTTTTCTTTACCTCGTCAGTCAAAATGACAGACAATAAAAATGTCTAGTACAATCTACATCAGATACATTAACTAAAATATAAAGCTTAATTGTGAAATGAATTAAATGAAACAGGGACTTTCACTTAGGACTTTTGGAGGTTAAGGGAATAACTCTTTTGTGACAGCTTTTTTCGGTGTACTTTAACCCGCTAAAGCAAGAATGTTTTACAGTGTTTATGTTCTGAGGTACAAATTGAAACAATCTCAGCTTTCCAGGATTGTGCATCATTAACCAGTTTTGAGTTTGAAAGAACCAGATATGCTGTAACGGCTTCAGCTGCTGCTGTAGCCATATGCCTGCGCTTCGCTCCTAAGGTGAGTAAACATGAAAGTCTAAATTAGTAGAAGCTTTTTTGTTTTTGGTTGTTCATTTTTTTACAGTCATTTTTTTCCATGTGATCTCAAATTACTACATAAATGATAAAAGCATTACAATCACAAAGTGATTGTAATGTTTTTTGAGAGGGGCTTGCATATGGTATCCTCCAAAATACTGCATTCAAGCAGTCCATTCAAGCAATATCAATGTTGGACACATTGATATTGACAACTACAATTTGATATATTGTGTAGCGAGTCATCTGGACAATAAATATTACTAGTATTTATAGACTAAGTGTCTATAAACAAAAGTTTTTGTTTTACACATTATGAATTCAACCTCAAAAGACAGGTGTAAAGTCTTAATGTAGGCCAACAAATGTTTTAAGACCTTTGGAAACAAAATGTGAAATAATAAATATATTAATGTAATAAATTTAACATCTTAAGATAGGTTTAGTTTTAGAATAGTAGCTTAGGCTTTTTGGGGGAAGTCCTGAATAAGGGGTTTCCTAATTCACATGCATTATCCATTATTTAGGAGCAATGAGGTTTGGTGGTGTAAAACCCTAAAAATAGTTTGGAAGGAATTTAACAGAGGAAGGGAACCCATGCCAAACCAACAAATCTCAAAGGCACCTCCCCAAATCATCTTGAGGCAAAGCATCAATCAAAAACTCCACATCAGTGGCAAATTCACTCAGCGGTCATAAAACTCCACAGATCAAGCAGCAAGCTGAGCCAAAACCAGAAAGGCCCTGCTCAGTAAACCCAAGTCCTTATCACTGTCTCATAAAAAATAAAGAGGGTCTTAGAATATTATGTTGTAACTGCTGTCCAACAAGTTCCTCTCTGCCTTTGCTGATCACGGCTTATCTTGAACATCTGGGGCAATTTACCATGTTGCAGAGGAGAAACAATGTAAGTTAAAAAACTCCATCAAGGTACACATTTACACTTTCAATTAAAATTGTGTAATGTTGGGGATATAGGTTACTGTCAACAAGCAACATCTCAGAAAGCAAGTTTGAAAAAAAAACAAGGTAAATTCTTGCACAAATAGTGTAATGCCATTTTCAAAGGTGAACCTTGGAGAAATTATATTTACATGTTTAAAAAAAAGCACAAACAGTAAACTGTAATTAATTTATCACAGATAACTTTTCTTTTATAAAATGTTTGCTTAATTTATGTATAACCTACCAGCAGTTTGTAAACCTAAAACTAAAGAAAATGGACAAAATCCTTACATTCTTTCTGTACTACAATCCTTATTACATTGTATTTCAAGCAATTACACTGTCAGCAGGAGCTGTAATCTCCTATTGCTGCTAAATGCCCAAGTTTCCACATTTTCTGGAAACCACAGTCGTGAGCTGCTCATGCTGCTGTGCAGATGGACCCTATTGGGCAATCTCAATCCCTAATATTACCCGGTTCCTCTCGGGAGGAAACATGAACATTCAAAAGGTCTAAATAATTCCGGTCAAATTACGTGGCCTTTAATGAACTACAAAAGATGTGCGGATGTTTTTACAGGCCAGAACTCAGGCTTTAACGGTAATTATGAAAACAAACCATATTAATGATATCATTTATCATTTCCACACATTGGCGGTGTGAGGCCTACCACAAGGTTCCACTGGACAAAAGAAACACTAGTGACTGTCTAAACAAAACGTAAGATTTTCCATACACACATGAGATTTTGCAGTTCTTTTCAAAATCCTTTGGGCCGTTGTGCAAATTGCACGAGAGCTCCAGGGTGAAATGTCAAGGCCCATCTGTTGCATGAACCTATGCCAAACAAGCTCCCTGCATCCAATCAGAATATGATTACAATTCAATGTATATCAACATTAGATGGAACTATATATACAAAGATTAACTAAATTCTTTATTATTTATTCTTGTTATGATCTTATAATTATCCTCATTAATATAATCACAGCTTTAATAAGAAAAGCAAGCTGGCTTCATGTTCTTGGGTTAAAACCCAGTAGTCAGCCTCCTGCCTCCCAGACAGGGGAGAAGTGCAGGGCTTCATTTAAATTCCACATGTTTGAAAGATTTCTCCTTTAAGTCTGGCTTTACTCCAAATTATGTCTCTTGGGTTCGCATACCACTGAATAATTTGTCCAAATGTCATTTGCAATTCCCCAAAATCTTTTCTTTACCCAAAGCCTTTCAGAAAACATCTGTAACAAATAGTTGTTTAGAGAATACATCAGTGCTGTTACTGGTACATGACCTAAAGCTGTGTACGAAGCATTAAAACAAGTCTAAATTTCCATAGAACTGGAAACATGATAGCATGACCAGTAGCCACCTGCATAGAATGATATTTACCATTACTTCTGGGGAGCTCAAACTCATGTGTTACAAATCTTTTTGCTGTTGCCTATATAATTAGCTGTAATTGACTTCCCTTGAAATGTGTTTCTTCTGGGACATCTGGCCTTGAAACTTCAGCCTTCCCATATAAGGGGCCAGCTCTGAGCGGCATTTGGAATTTTATAACCAGCATGGGTGGCAAACATGAGTCCAGAAAAATCTAAAAAATTGTATTCAGGACAACTGCTTTTACATCACTGAACTTCAAAACTAAAATGATTTATGACTACAGAAACTATAAAACATTATCTCAGCATCTAAAGTGTATAAATGCGATATTATGAAAAAAGGCACTTTAATGGAATCAAACTGATTGAATGGTGAAACCACAAAATGTTGGACATGGTACTCTTGAGAAACCTAATAAGACAAAATCAGCTGTTTTGGTTTCATTTAAAGGAGTACTTTCTAAATCATTTCTTAATGATGCTGGGAGAAGTACTTGTGAGTACTTGGCAAAATCTGCATCTTGAATCAGGCAAGACTTCTCATAAAAAAAACTTTTTTTCCCTTGTGAAAAAAAACTGTCAAATGAGGAGTAATTGTAACAATCCATTTTATTACAGTCTAGGTGAACTCTTTAGTTGATTCAAATCTTAACAGTATTTTTTTTTTTTACTTTAAAAAGTACATTCCCCTCCATACAGCGTCTTTATTACTACACGCAATTGCTTACATATCTGATAGTGGGCATATCCCACCACTTACAAGTTGAGTCTGTCAGGAGTTTTAAAAATGTCCATTTTCATGTATTTCACTGTTTGTACTGCAGGTATAGAAAAATGAACAGATGAACAGGAAGAAATGCAGCTCCAGCTGATTCCTAGTAGGACACAGTCAACAATCTTGGGGTACACCAATGGATGCAACACCATAGATGCTGAATTGGCAAAACTAGCAGCATTGTGTTGTGATAATATTTAAATTACATGAAATAATCCAATTCTAAGAAACAATATGGATTTCTGAAATGGCAGAAATTTGCTGTCAATTCTCAGAGCCTTGCTCACAGCAAATGGCAGCTTGTATCTGCTCTGATTACTGTCTGCTTCAGGTGATATCATTTCTGCCATCTTCTCACTACTTAAGATATACAGAGACCTTGACGCAGCAGTCCAGGGTTTGTACCTTTCCCCTTTGTTTCAATAAGGGGGAAAGGTGTATAAAGAAGCTGCATTTGAAACACCAATTACAATTTTTGGAAACATTAAGATAAATGTATAAGGGAGTTTTATTTTAGCATACAGTGAACTTTAAATAACAAGACTTTCTGGTCAGTGCTATTTCAGCCCAGACATCAGTTAACTAAAAAAATATGCTTCTCATAAAGAACTCACCTGCGCTCCATCTTTTAACTTGAGGATGCACTCCATTGTGTTGATGGTGATGACAACAGGCTCTGAGCCCAGCTTGGTCCAGGGTACATGAATCCGTAGCTCATGGATATGGCCACTCATGAACGTAAATGGTAACTTCAACTCCTTAAAAAAGACAAAGAAATAAAACAATACAAACAATTGTTAAAATAAGAGTCAAAGTAATATTTAACCGCATTCCAAACAGTCCTTCATGATATAAAAATTTCACCCACGAATTTTGCATGGACAGTATATTGGCAATATATTGTGCAGCCTAAAGTTCATCTTCTAGAGGGACAACGATGCTAAACATACAGAATGTTAGAATGGCCAAGAGCTAAACTTGAAAACTGCTACTTACTTTTTAATCAGACTGAACTTGAGCCATTTAGCAAATGAAAAAAAGACACACTCTAGAAATGCAAAGCTGTTAGAAACATACCGAAAGACTTGTACCTATAACTGTAACAAGATAAACAAGCAGTTACCTCCATAGAATTCATCTGGATTTCAATTGAAAAATGATTGTAATCATGTTGTAACTTTAGTGGGGTACAGCCAGCTTCCATTTGATGCCATAGTGTTGGAAATGCAATCCCACAGTAATATTAAATCCATTTCTCTAAAACTATCCCTACATTGAAGAATTGTTCATCTTCTTGATGGCTCCATTTCATTACTATTTTATTTCATTTAGTGGTTATAAAGTTCCTCTTGGAAACTCACTTGAATGTTGTTTTGTCCTTTTTGTTCAATGCAATCAATGGATTAATTATATCAACACTCTACATAATTGTACATGAGTGTGTGTACACAGCTTTCTAAACTTCCAGGCCACTTTATCAGGTCGATAACTGGAAAATAAACAAAAATGTTTTTCTTTACTTTCTTTCATAAGCAGCAACAGGTTTGAGATCCAGAATTAAAACACTACTGTAATAAAGACTATTGACATTAAGTGCGAATATACCAAAAGAGCAGATAGTTTTTCTTAAGTTCACTTTATGCACCCGCACTGAACCACTTTACTCAAGGCATATTTCATTATTTATGCTGTTTGTTGCATAATCTTCTAAGCTACATTTTCTCAGACAAATGCAATGTTATGTTTACAACTTGTTTGCACCTCTGACAGTGTGGCAGATATTACTGGGGAGCGCTGTAGTAAAGTATGGAGTCCATCTTAATCAATGTTCAGAAAAGCACAAGTTCTACTTAGCATACATTACCTGTTCCAGCACATCCAGTTTCAGGTCCAGCTTGCTGAGCACCACATCCCCTCCCCATAGAGAAAGCTGTAGGTCAGATGGCTTCAGGTTCTTTATGTACTTGTTCACATAGCTCATCAAGAGCGGTGTGACGTAGGACTCCAGCATCTTTTCACTGTGGTGGACACAAATCAAAGGCTCAGTAAAACACTACAATGCCGGGCAATAATGGTGTTCATTTGTGGAATTTTGCACCAGTCACTGGGGTGATAAGGATTGGTGTAGAGAGCAATTTAAGGTCTACATCCTAGGAAATTTTAGAGCGCTTTGTGCGTCCTTCTGCTCCCAAGATTTATGATGATTTCATTTTCCTGCAGGATTTGATCTCTAACTCACACCGTCTGAAGTACAAGCGATTGAAAACTACAATAAGAAATTGTGTTGTTTTTTTTAATGACAGAAAATGTAAACACTTGCTTAACATCAAGATATAAAAACATCACTACATACTCTTATTTTTGTTATGATAGGCTTTGTCCATTAATCTCATGAAACAAGGAAAAAGAGGTTGCTATGGTGCCCATCTACAACGGTCACTGGGTAAGAGGCAAGGTCAAACTGTCAGTCCATCACAGACTGGACATACAACCAATCACACACACACACAACTAAGGGCAATTTAGAAACACAGCTTAACCTAACAGTCATGTCTTTTGGGCTATGGGAGGGAGCTTGTGTACCCAGAGGAAACACTATGCATTGGACGAACCTGCAAACTCCATTCAAAAGGAACCCAGGCCTGATTTGAACCTACTTGCTGCAAATAAACAGCTATTATCTAAACAATAAGAGTTCAAATAGCTGATGACTGGAATAAAGTACAGGAACATTAAACGACTGGACTTTGGAAGTACAGCACTGGACTAAAATGTATATTTATAGTTGAGAATGAATTTAAAATAAATTCATTTAAATATGAGATGTTCAAAAATTGTTTAAAGCATGTATGTTTAATGTGTTCTCAAGTGTTACTTGCATGATTAAATACCAAACTTATGACATTTATACAATTTAACCTGTGTGATAGTCTTGCACTTATCCTTACTGATGGTAAGGATATGGGCGCATTGCTAAAGAAATTAGGTATTGGTAACAGCAGAAATCCTGGTTACGGAACAGAAGTAAAGGCAAAAACTAATTAGGTAAAATAATGTCAGGTGCGTCACTAAAGGCAATATTTCGGTATATCTGAAAAATACAGAATGGAAGGAAGCTAATTAAAGATACTGGCCACACCTGTGTTTTTTCTGCAATTAAAACTCCAAATATCTAGGGTCTTTTATATGCAGATACCATAACATTTTGTGAACATTAACGGCGTATTCCCATTTACTTCATATCAAAATGTATCGAACAGTTGTCATTCTCTGTTTAAAGATTAATTTTATAAAATATTTAGCTGCACAAATTCTTGTTTACGTGTTAACGTTTCACAAATTAAACTTTATCACAGTCGTTTAACGCCAGAGCTAATGCAGCTTTCTCTTGCGAAATGCAACAACGGAGAACCAATGCTACCAATTAGCAACCTATATTTCAAAATGATAGAGACATAAACATAACTAAAGTGCTCTGTAACCCCAAGTTTAACTTAATAAGGAGCCATTCTCGATAGTGAGAGAGAGAAAGGCTAGCTATGCTAACCCTACCTGTCATTAAAGCAGCTTCGTACTCTGACCACAAATGCTCAGCTGCGGTAAAGAAAATACACCCAAAAACAAAAACAGTGAAGGTTTACACAAAAAATAAGCTTCTTACTTGATTCCAGCTTCTGTCCACCCACTATTTCTTGAATTCAACGTTTCTCCTGTTAGCTACATCCCATAGCGGCTACAGCTCAAACGTCATCTGTAAACACCAACGCGGCTTCCGTATCCGTATTCCGTTGCCTTTGCGTTCGTGGGAAAACAGCCTTTCCCAACGCAGTTTACACATTCAGCAACTGGGAATCAAAACGCTATGAATCTGTCAATAGATTATTTGTTTCTTCTATTGTTAGCACAATGTGCTTTTATGCTCTTTAAAACATTCGTTAGATGACCGATTTTAAAGCCCGTTCAAAGATTCAATGCACTTACGATTGATCACCATTATGTATTAGATTAAACAGGATTGTCTCCTTAAGCACATTTTGACTGTAGGTTGTGTATTGTTTTTTTAAAAATAACTGTAGATGTTTATCACATTGCGTTTTATGATACATTCAATTTATAAAGTCCAACTATTAATATTTGTTATTTTAAAGTTATTTCCTTTAAAGAAACGCCCGACTTTTCAACAAAGTAATCAAACTCTTCATCGTTAGTTTATCCCCTTTATAATTGTTTTCCACTTGTTTTGGTATTTTGTTATAAAATGTTGTTTAATTCATATGGAATCTACCCGCCCAGACACTTGTAAGCCTCAACACCCGCATGCTTCTTTTGACACCAACTGCTCTTTTGAGTGCGTCCAGTTGTATTTTTCTTCTGTTGGTTTTCTACATAATCAATTAAAAGAAAAATAATCAAAAAAAATTCTGTTAACTGTATTTTCTTCTGTTCTGTATTTCTCCAGCAGGTTGATATTTGAGAGCAGTGCTTTAATCTCCAGAATATTTGATAACTTTAGAATTTATAGGTCAAATCTGTCAAAGATTTAGTGTTTATCAAAGCCAAGTGATCAGGCTGGTTAAGTTTGTAGTTTTCACCCTCAATGCGCATTTCAGTAGGAATACCGCAGTAGAAATACAAACTTTATTATCTAGCTATGTTGTTGTTGTTGTTGTTGTTGTTGTTGTTGTTGTTGTTGTTGTTGTTGTTGTTGTTGTTGTTGTTGTTGTTGTTGTTTTAATCAAAAATTTACATTTGCAAGTGAAAAATTAGTGGATGGTATATTTATTCCTATTTTTCACTAAATTATCTGATTTTGTAACACTTAGTTTAAAGGAACATGAAAGTCATTAATACATAATTCTTTGTTTATTCATAAAATCTTCAGCCTGCCTGAAGATAGGCAACATTGCATTGCAATTCACATTAATGTGATTCATTTGCATCAGAAGAGCAGTACAGATAAATATATGTATATATATATATATAAGACAGTGCAATGTCTAATAAATATTAGACATTGCACTGGAGAGACACATACTGACATAAAAAATATTATTAAATAATAAAGTAAAATAGAGAAGAAATATTTAAAGCATTGTTTTGGTGGCACCTTTGTAGAAATTCGTTAATACTTAAACCATTTGAATAATTATTTTTAAACTCCTCCTTGTATACTGCCGTTGAACGATGTTTCTTTTTTTCCCCCCTGTGAATCAAACTAGAAATGTAATCATATCTCACATTTCAATGGGCTGTCGCAGGTGCAATCAGCATTTTTCTCTTTTTTTCGTACGGGTTCCTTATTCCCCCCGGAGCGTCTCAGACCCTCTTTCTCTGAGTCAGGAGAATCTGCGTAAGGTCATATAAAGATAGGAAGGCAGAGCAGCGGCTCCCATTGGCCTGCAGGCAGCGCAGCCGCCAACCTGTCAGTTAGATAAGGTTTACAGAGGACAGTCAACGGAATCCGGCACCGAATGTCCATGAACTGCGTCCTGGAAGAAAGTCATTCATCAGGTTGTCTTTAAAATCCACTCGGCATTTTATTTGTGCTTTATTATTATTATTATTATTATTATTATTATTATTATTATTATTATTATTATTATTATTATTATTATTATTATTATTATATTGGTTATTATTATATTGGTTATTATTATATTGGTTATTATTATATTGGTCATTATTTATTTTATTTATTTATTTAGAGATCCTCACGCAGGGTTGTAAGGCATATGTTTCATGGAAAACCCTGTTGATGTATTTTTCTTCTTTTTTGCCTCGCGCATAAATGTTTACAATAAACTGCTGTGTGTTACGCACATGTTCTCCTAAAATTGTATTCATCCATCCAAAAGTTTTGCATTCGATACAAGGCGGTATTTTCTCAGACTTATATAATTTGGTAATAGATAAACCACCGCTGGAAAGAGCAACCAGCGACGGCACGCAGGAGCGGATGGATGGATGGATGGATGGATGGATGGATGGATGGATGGATGGATGGATGGATGGATGGATGGATGGATGGATTTATGACAAATCTTGTAACAAAATGTCAAGGTTTGTAACAAGATCGCTTGCTTGTGCCTGCTTTAAAAAAAAATTTAAAAGGGGGACAAATGATGCATGATGTAAATGTGTCAGATTCCATCCAGACCAAATTTGATCTGTAGTTCCTAGCAGGTTGATGACAGTCATAAAAAGGAAAAAACCTGCAGACCATTGAAATATACATATTGCCTACATAATAATAATAATAATAATAATAATAATAATAATAATAATAATAATAATAATAATAATAATAATAATAATG
>CAEGAF010166743.1:0-11864 GCA_903067075.1 Micropoecilia bifurca | reverse complement strand
GGCAGACGCTGCCCCAATCCGCCTGTCGATCTCCCGCTCCCTTCTTCCCTCATTCGTGAACAAGACCCCCAGATACTTAAACTCCTCCATTTGAGGCAGGACGACCCCCCTGACCCGGAGAAGGCACTCTTCGTTTACCTTGAAACTACAAATTCAGCGGGTGTTTATTGCTTATTTCTATAAATACAATTACATATTAGTATAAATATTTTACATTACTCTGGTGGTAAAAGCAAAAATAGTTGCCTTTTGTTTTTAGATAAATGCAGTTAGATATGCTAATTCTTTTTTGAGTCATTGTGTAACTATATTATAATTTCAACTAAAGGTTGTCAGCTCAATGTCAACAGAAACACTTAAATAGTAAATGATCATCAGAATCAGAAGAGATAGAGTATTATACGCCCCAACAAAGAATGAAATACATATTTTTTTTCGACCCCATAGCATTTTTAGATTTGCATCTAATGGAGATCATGCTTGCTGCAAGTCTGATTTTGTATTAAGGTTGCTTATGACGTGATGTTCTACTGCTCTTGGGTTATTGCACACTTAGACTCCAGATGTCTATAAAACCACAGGAAGCAATAAAAATCATTATTTTCATGTCCACAATGTGGTGTTATTGATTGTGGTCTGTGACTTATTATGCTCAGTTTTTCTATATTAAATATTGACAGCCTGATTTATACCTTTAGAAATGGCTAACGTTTGCTGCAGCACCTTAGCTGTTAGTAGTGTTAGTAAGGCAGCAAAAACATTAAGTTTATAATATATTGTGCAACTATTATTTAAATATACATATATAAAGTCTCATTGGGAAGAGTAAAAACAAAAGAATTTAAGTTTAGTTTCTTCACTAGAGTGAGATTCTTGGACATTTTTGCTGATTTTCAAGTTCAGCTTATTGGCTAGAATAGTCAGAATATATACATTTGATGTATTTATGAGAATGCAAAACAAAAGAAAAAAAAAAGTGGCTCTCGCTACCAAAAGGTAAAGCTTCCATTAAAGAACCTGAAGAAAGAAACATACAAGCCAGAATTTAATCAACTGCTTTTAATTCTTTTCAGACAGAGAAAGGATACGGAAGTAGAAAGACATTTGTATCCCACAGTATCAGACAGATTGAGGTCCAGCCTCATTTTCCTCTTATCACCTGGTCAATACATGAGATATTAAACAGTGTCAAAATCTTTCATATCTTCTCTCAATGCCAGTGCATCATGAACTCAATCCCCCAAACTCTCCTGTTAGGCGCCTTCTGTTCTTACTGTGCCGATATGAATTCTGCCACTGAACCTACACTGTTAAAGGAGGGTCCAGTACGTCTGTGAGTCCACGAGTGTCCACTGTAGGCTCACACAACAAAGACGAGTCCTGCAAGAGGGACACCAACACAACGGAACCGGGCTGCTCTGGTTCGTCTTGGCTGGGCCCAAGCTTCGGGTCAGGCCGTTTTTCACACACCGGCCTCTTCGCTTCTCTGTAGCCGCTCAGTCTGGACGCCACAGACCTCTTCGGTCTGCTCCTCTTTGGCGCCCTGGCCTCCGGGTCGTGGACCACCCTGTGACGCTGGAGGCTTTGCTTCATGGTGAAAGCCCGCCCGCAGCCGTCGTGAGCGCAGACGAAGGGGCGCAGGTTCTCGTGGAAGGAGCCGACGTGGCTCTGCAGGTTGAACACGGTGGTGTAGGAGCGGTCACAGCCCTGCCTGGGGCACCTGTACACCGCCCGGGTGTCGGCGTGGACGCGCCGGTGCTGCTGGAGGAACCAGGAGTCCCTGAACACCTTACCGCAGTGTTCGCACGTCAGGACTACTCGGTGCTGCTCCTTCCGGTGCTTCAGTAAGTCCGTCCAGGTCTTCCCCGTGAACGGACAGCCCTCCTCCGCGCAGGGGTAACCTCTGTGGACCTTCTCGTGCCGCTTCAGCTTGCTGGGGTTGGAGAACCGCATCCGGCAGCCCTCGTGCGCGCACCCGTAGGGTGGCAGCTGCGTGTGCTGCTCGCACATATGGGCCCTCAGCTGCTTGTTCTTCTTGAACTCCCGGTCGCAGCCCTGGACCGCGCAGGCGTATTTCTTCTGCTCGTGAGCGTGCGCGCGGCTGACGTGTCTGCTCCGGTTGGTGGCCGTGGTGAAAGCCTCCGCGCAGCCCTCCACCGAGCAGCGGAAGGGCTTCTCCCCGCTGTGGACGAGCTCGTGCCGGGCTAGGTGGTAAGGCGTGCAGAAGGACTTTCCGCAGCCCTCGTGCTGACACGAGTGTGGCCGAAGTCCGGTGTGTTTACACAGGTGGGCGTCCAGTTTCCATTGTCTGTTGTAAGCAGCCGAGCAGTCCGGGAAAGAGCAGAAGAAGCGCTTGTGCGGCTCTGGTTTGGCCTCCATTTTCAAGTAATAGAAGACGCCGGGGCCAGATACACGTTTCACTGTCGGACCGCGAGATTTCCGGCAAATGTTTTTGACGTAACATCCGTCGGAGCACGGAAATTACGTAGGACTCTGACGTTTGTTGTTGCTTGTGTTTAGCTGTGTTGCTAAAACACAACTTGTAAGTATATTTTAACGTCTCAGGTGTACAATTACTCTCAGTATGAGTTTACTTAAAATCTAAACCTACTTAGTGATACTCTTAAGTTGTTGTATGTTTATCTGACCTTTATATTTGAGTGCAAATGATACGCACGTTACAAAAGCAGCCAACTGCTGCTAACGTTGGCTTTCTTTTACCTGGTTCTTGGATATTAACGATAAAATTGAGCCTTAAAACATATTGCGCTAAAAGCGATTCAGGTCTGGTGTTAGAGTCCGTGTAAACCCGCATGTCAGGGCTGTCCAGGTGTTACAGACAGAGTCTTTAGTGGTGGTATTACAAGCAGATATTTTATCAAAAAGTCATAGAGTTAAAAAAAATCTGTAAAATATAACACCATTAATATGGATCTAGATTTATATGAAACGGGTTGTAGTGTTAATACCATGACCTAGGAAATGCTTCACTGTTGCAGGCTGAAAAGCCAAATAAAGCCTCAATTTCATTTACAAGCCTGTTTATAAACTGAGCATGACGTTTTCTTGTCTAATGCAATTTACCTATTTTATGTTTAAAGGAGCAAAGTGCTGATCTCCAGCTGTCACTATGGTAAGATGAATTGTTTATAATCCGCTTGTATCTGTATCTAATTTAACAAATTATGCTAAAAAAAACTTCAAATAAAACATTTAATCTTAACGAAAAATGAATGAACTTGACATTGTTTTTTTTTCTTATGTCTCTATAAAGTTCACCATGTGTTAAAGTCTGTATTTTATCTGCCATCTCCTAAATTTTTGAGTCTTTAAATAACGAGATAAGATGCTGTCCTCTTCATTTTTTTTACTTTCTTTTTTTTGAGCTTTGTCTGTTTCAGTATGAAATTTGCTCTCCGCTTGTTCCCTGACAGGGTGAAAGAAAAGGAACCAACAAATACTACCCTCCGGACTTCAATCCAGCCAAGGTGAACGTCTGACCTGCCAGTTATTGTCCAGACGTTTTAGTGCTCTACACTTACCTCTTTTGCCATTCTTTGCTTTCAGCATGGCTCCCTCAACGGCTACCATAAAACTCACGCCCTGCGGGAGAGGGCGAGGAAACTGTCCCAGGGCATCCTCATTATCAGGTCAGGACAACACCAAGAAAGGGAATCGATGTGGCAGTATTATCTTTTTTTGTTGTTTTTATTTTCAGGACTTGTATGGTCAAGATCGAGATTACTTCATAGAGCCCCGTAGGAAAATTATTCTGCCCGAGCAACACAAAAATAAAACACCTAAAATAAAAATAGAGTGAAAGTAATTATTAGAAAGTTCTAGATGTGCAATATACCACAAAGAGTTCAGTACAATCAGCTGTAGTAGTTTACACTTGACCCAGCCATGATGAGTGAAGGGAGATTTACACTACATGGGGATTTTTACAAATCAGAAGATGTTTTAATATATGTAACATTCAACCAGATTGTTTGATTTTTACCTGACTGTTTTTGTCTGTCAAGGTTTGAAATGCCCTACAACATCTGGTGTGATGGCTGCAAGAATCACATTGGCATGGGTAAGCTGAAGTGGAAAAACGAAAACACGGTTATTCAGTCAAATGAAGAGTCTTTTTGTTTTTATAACCCAAACGATGTGTCTTGCAAAGGCGTGCGTTACAATGCAGAGAAGAAGAAAGTGGGGAACTACTACTCCACGCCAATCTATAGGTAAAAAAAAGCACCAGGCATAATTTATAAAGTTTATTTTGACCAAAAAAAATGTTTTAAGTAATAATAAAACCTTCTTTCTGTTCTCGCACGTAGGTTTAGGATGAAGTGTCATCTGTGCATCAACTACATCGAGATGCAGACAGATCCTGCGACGTGCGACTACTTGATCGTGAGCGGAGCGGCAAGGAAGGAGGAGCGCTGGGACATGGCTGAAAATGAGCAGATCCTCACCACAGGTACAAGATTTGTCTTCACCAATAGTTTTGCTTCCACTGTCGCCTTTGCGTGCGTGTTTTGCCCCGTTGTGATTGGATGATTCTTATGTCCTCTCGGAGCAGAACGGGAAGAGAAGGAAAAGCTGGAGACGGACGCCATGTACAAACTGGACCACAGCGGGAAAGACAAAGAGAAGCTCACAAAGGCTCTGCCGTCTCTGTCCGACATCCAGGACTACCAGGCTGGCTGGAAGGACGACTTTCAGCTCAACAGCTCCCTCCGCAGGAAGTTCAGAGTAAGACGTTAGCTCTTTTACTTTCTCCTTGAACTAAATGCAAAAGACGTTAAGAATAAAAAAGTTTATTTTCAGAAAAAAAGATTGCTTGTACATATAGAAGCAATGTAGATCTACATCTGTTTACCTATAAGGCCTATAGTCAGTATTGATTTCTGATTCACATTTCCATAACGCTGATTTAGTCTGCAGAAATAAATTTTGTTTCATAAAAGATTCAGAATGTTATTTCTTTCTGGTAGTAAATCTATATGACATTTAAGATCAAGTTAATAACTGAAGTTTTTGGTTTTCTTGAAGTCATGACATTTAACTAAATTATTTATTCATTCGGTAAGCAATCATAAGGTAAACTTTGGTAAAGTCGGTTTTTTTAGGTGTTGTCTTTCAAACTTTTAGATAGCAATTTTGCTTTTTTCCCCCTTTGTATCAATAATTGGCACAAGAACTCTGGAATTATTATACATCTAAATTTTCTTCCCATCAGTGTCTACTACAGATATGTGTTTTTTATGTATTCCATTTTAAAATAACATTTTTCTTTATTTGATGATTCAGGTAGAGAAGAAAGTTCTGGCTGAGCAGGAGGAGAAAGATAACGCTGTGAAGATGAGGGCAAACTTATCCATACCACTGCTGCCCGAGAAAGAGGAGGACAAAAAACTGGCAGGACTACTAACATACCAAACACCCGACTGTAAGCACCACATACAGACATATGCTCTCACTCTTTAAATAATTCACAGATATGTTTATCATTTTTTACATCTTCTGTTTAAACTTAAATTACCTGCTTGCCTAAATTCATTTTATGTCAACATTATAAACATCCTCATGCATGTTGTACATCTAAAACTAGAATTTATTATCCACCAAATAAAAAGATACATCCACCTTTTTTCCAAAGCCATGACGTCCTACAAACGTTCACAGAAAACAGTAAAATTAGCAAATAAATAAACTTAATGTATAATTCTGATAGTTTTATAACTATATATAATGCTTTTTGTTTCATGTGTATAAAAAAATGGATGTAATCTAATGAGTAAAATGTTACTTTTCATTTTTATTTTTTTCTTTAAAGCTTATGAAGACAAACGGCACAGCAAGCGGAAAGAGATCGCCTCTCGTTCGTGGTTCAATACGTCCTCCACTCCAGCGGGGGGCGCTGCAGGCAGCCTGCTCCATAAGCTAAGCCTGCAGGGGAAAGAAGCAGCTGTGGCCAAAGCCCTGGGTTCCTCCCACAGCCCGTTAATTCGCAGACGCTCCAACAGATCTGGAGCTAAAGCCGAACAGTGTGCCACCAGAACCCAGGGAACGACTCCGCAGGAAGAACTGCTAACGCAGACAGAAAAAGCTAAAAGTGTGGGATCTCCACTAGGACTAGAGAAAAATCACACTAATTCCAATGAGCTGGTTGCCAAAATTGCAAAGGAAACAGATCAAAGACTTATTGAAACAGTGGACTGTGGGAAGGAGAAAGAAGAAAATAAAAGTTCTGGAATAATCACGTCACTGGTTGCTGACTACAGCGACTCAGATTCTGACTCTTGACTTCGATGTCGACTAATTACCTAAATGCTGCTTTTTCTGATTCCAGAAAAAATGTAAATGCTTATAAGAATTGAGTCAATCTGTTGTAGCATGTTGCAAAAGCAATACTAGTGTTTTGAGGTACAGTATGCTCTGGAATTCTACTTTACATTTTTTTGTCATCTGCTGAACGCATTTGTCAACAAATCAGAAGGGATCTGTGATTGTCTTATATGTAATATCTGTCTGACAACCATTAAAATATTGTTCGCTTTGGTTTCTCTCCTTGAAGTGCCGGACCATGTCATCTCTTTTTAAAACTGGCATGAATTTGCTTCACCATTTCACTTTTTGTTGTTTTTTTATTTTATTTTAGGTCTATTAAAGTTTAAAATGACGATTTTCTTTGTGAATCTGAACCTTGCTGTATTTTTCCAGCGAACAGACACGTTTTTTCCATGATGGTTATGTTTCCTAGCAATTTTAATAAAGTTTAGATGAGCTGTGGATAAAATATGGAGTCGTCAGCTGTTTAAACAGTAATAAACGAGATACGTAATCTGATTAACTAAATTACATGTAGGTGTTCAGAAGGGAATAGCAGAGCTAAATTTGACTTCAAGGATGTAAAATAGCTTCAGAATGTTATTTTAATTTTTTATCTTAGCACAGTAACAATACATGTTGCCTTTAAATATAAACCCCACCTAAAGTTAAATACATTTTCTAAAAAACAAAAATAACATGCTGTTTGTAGTGGCAGAGTCATTTAGAACCGTAAAATTAAGAGTGTGTGTTTTTCTTCTTCTTTTCCAGTAACATGTGGGACTTTCATTTTCAGCCTGTCCTGGGACACATAAAACAACAGTAAGCGTGTTGTTTAAACACGATGAAGATGTTTGAGTAAGAGTCATTTGCGTTTCCCTTGTTTTGTTTCGGAAACCACTGGATGTGTCGATAGAGAACCTAATCCGTTAAAATAAGTATTTTGTAATCTCTGAAATTTCTCTTTTCCACAGTGGACCTCTGACCCTTTGGCCAAGCTCAAAGGCTGCCCCTGGTTTGTTTTTCTGTTTGTTCACAATTGATCGGACACCCATGACCGCAACATCTCCGTGACTGTACTTGATCCCAGTCCACGGAAACCTCTGAGACGATCAACATGTTTCTGTGGAGGCTGCAAAACATTTTATTCCTCCTTCTGTTCTGCAATTCTGATGGACAGATTTTTGGCGGTAACAAAAGACGGTGAGATTTGTATTCTATAGGAATTTCTGCTCTTCATGTAATCAAAATTTGAATAGTTAACCAAAATGTTGTGTGTTGCAGCCTCCGGCCTAGAAGGTACAGTGTGTTTGAAGACATTAAGCTGTGTGAGTCGTTGCAACATTAACATCTATAAGCTTCAGGTAATATTTCTGATCTTTATCTCCAGACCTATGACATTTGACAGTTACTTGGAGCTCCATGAGTAAGTAATCAAAGGTGGTATTATTGTAACACAAGATCTGTAATATCTGTACCAATAATTACTACATTAACACAATGAAGAGTTAAGGCTATGTTTGCAATATCGGATTAATATTCATGTTTGATCAGCCTCTTCCAGTTAAGAGTTGCTTAATGCTTCAAAGTATTACAGGGTAGAACTTGTTTGACATAATAAAAACTAAACAAATGTATGTTTTTCATACCACATTTGTACAGTACATGTTCATCCCCCCATCATTCAGTTGTGTCATGCCTGAAATGATTCTTTGTCACATTTATTTGCAGTGTACTAGATGTAAAGACAACCATCAATTCTTCACCAAGGTACTGTTACATTAGAGTAAATAACCCAACAAATAAATAAACTTGTAACGCTAACACGATTCTGAGTCGTATCTCTTGATTCTAATTCACACATTCTAATGTTTTGACATAATGCAAAAAAATCTGTACAATTCTGGTATTCAGGCGCAGTTGTAGTACAGTTAACTTAATATCTTAGAATTTCATCAAAAAGTTGATATATTTCAGTAATTTAAAAAAATAGGGCTGAAATATTCATTGCAAATAGAGTAATGGACTATATTTCCAAAATATAGTTAATATAGTTTTCTCCCAGAAAACCTGCTAGCAACTTACCAGCGGTCCACCGTGTTTTTGTGTTAATTTGTTTTTCTTAAGTTGCAAAAAATCGAAGGTGCATGAGACTAGAAGGCATCATTTGGAAATTTGGGCAGGTGCGTGCGCATCCTCACGTGACCCAACTACAATGCTAGCTTACAACCCCCCCACATATTTAGAACAAGCAAACGACGCTTAGCCTAAGAATTTCTAGAGCAATATATTCGTGTTTGTATTGAAAAACCTCCCTTGGCATTCGCCGAATTTTAATATAGCTATTTAAAACCCTTATACTGGTTAATATTCTGACAAAAGCTCTCTTTTTTGTCATCTTAAAGAGTCTGAATGTTGTCTGAAAGTCGACTTTCATCATCTGTTCGTCCGTGTGCGTCGTTTAAAAGTTGGGTTACTAGCTTCAATACCTTATTTAGCCAGTAGGGGGCTTCACGCCCGTCCAAACATTATCCTCGCTATTCAAATAACGGTTATAAGTCCAATTTTTCTCATTTCCTTTCCTGCATAATCTACGTTGCATTTATTCAAACGTAATGTTAACTTATCTCAAAGGAGAGTAATACTTAAATAAAAGTTAAAAAGGCTAATTTCATTTTTCATCAGTGGCACTTGTGGTCCTGCCAGTCATTAAGCCGGTGTTTTCTCCGAAGGTTCACTCTGGTGGCTCCCGACATCCTGAGGACCGATACCGAGGAAAACATCTACTTACAGGCAGACGGCTTGCCCACTCCGCTCATTGCCTCCATCGTCATCCAGGACTTCACCAAAAGTGTTACGCTCCTCCAGGAGACGGCCATACTCAATCAGGAAAATGGATTCCATGTTCTCAAGGGCATAGAGGTGAAATATGTTGCAGTTTCCCTATGGTACACAGGTTCTAACTAAATAAATATTGGCTCACATTGTTTTCCTTTAGCCACGTTTTGAAAGTGCTCAGCATAGTTTCTCTATAATGCCAAGCAAAAATCAATTTAACACAACTTAAAACAGTTTCCACAAACAGTTACCAATTGTAAACCTTCTGGTTGTCCCAGCTTTCATCCGCGCTCTTGAGTCGTGAGGAGAAAAAGAACAAGTTTGTTTATCTGCAAGTGAACTTTGGGAGTTATCACTCCATGGAGCGAGTGCTGATGGTGTCCTTTCATTCTGGCTACATCTTCGTCCAAACCGACAAACCCATCTACAAACCCGGAGACACCGGTGACAACACAACACATTACAAGAACAAATTCAAGAAACAGTGTGTGTGTACTAGAAACTAAATCTTTAATTTGCTCTCTTTTACCAGTTCGTTTCCGAGCTTTCGTGTCTTCTCTGTTCTTTAAGGCCTTGGACAGCTCCATCACTATAGACATTCAGGTAACACCTTGTCAAACTTATCAACCACGAGATCTTACAGTCATTTAACACACATATTGAACGTTGTGTGTTAGAATCCAGACGGGGTGGTGGTCAGTCAGATCTCCAGGACCCGACCCACTCAGGGCATCTACGCCGATTCCTTCCCTCTGTCTGACATTGTCAAGTAAGACGAGCGAGTTTGTTTGGCTTGTTCTTCGTTAGCCTGCTCTAATCTGTTAAGGTCAATGTTCACATTAAAAGAATAGACGTTTTTGTAGCATTGAAAAAAGATTTTAAAAATTTAAAAAAATCAAACATTACTTTTAAAGAAAGCTGAAGGTTTTCGTTGAGACCCAAGGTTTAACTCTTAAACCTTTTTCCTTTTTATACTCAGAAGTCACCAGAAAGATAAAATAGAAAATCTTGATGTTTGTTGTTTCTTGCTACATTTAAATTAATTCGACTTTTTGTCCATTGTTAATACATTGTGTTTGCCTTGAAAGTGGGAATAGTATGATTGTCTATTTCTCTAAGGCCTGTTGTTGATATAAGGTCTGTTAGGTCAATGTTTCCATCTGTTTACTCAGCGGTGAAACTTTTCCGATTAGTTTCAGTTGCAGTTGGCATCTAGCCTCCTTTAAGTTGTGTAATATGGATAAATACAGTGGGGAACATCTAGAAGGCAAAAACTCGCTTTGGCAAAATGTATTTTAAGAAATGTAATCTTTTAGTAAAGACAGTGAGACCGGCAGATTCTCTAACCTCCAGTTAAATTCCTCTTCAGTGTCTGCCACATCCATTTTTTGTTTGATTTTCATTGATTTCAGTTTTCTAAACATTGTTCTAGCTCTAGATCAGCACTGTTCTGCGTAACATGTTCTACTGTCTTTCCCATTTTAACATATCATACTTCAGGCTCATCAAAATCAGAAATTAATGATTACCACTGATTAAAAGTTTTTGACATTATAACCAGATTACGAAGGTATTTCGATTAAAGCAGTAGTTTCCTCATATTTATCATATCAGATTTGCGATCGGATGGAAACCAGCTGTTTTCACAAAACTATCACCGTTTAAATTCTATTTAGTTTATAAATTATTAAACTGTTTTTTTCAACCTAAGGACATTTTTTCCTTAGATTTTACAGACTTTCTGTAATGTGTCTGTGTTACAGTGAAGGAACATGGCTGTTGACGGCAAAGTTTGACCACTGGCAGCAGAACGCTTTCACCTCCCGTTTCGAGGTGAAGAAATATGGTAGGGGAAACCATGTCATTTGGACCTCACAGGTTTTTTACTCTGTGCGCAGAGTAAAAAACTGAGTTTTTCTGTGTCATTTCTGAAACTGACGGTCTGATGGGACAACCTCCTGTTACATTTGCCTCACTCCTCCTTAGCATTGTGCTAATACCGCAGGAAAGTTGATTTTGTGGGTTTTTAAATAGATTTTTAGCAATGGTACCTTCTCCAAAGAAAATAGCTAATCCTTCATTATGACATATGAATCATTTAAGCATAAGAAAGGTGTCTACTGTCTACAGAAGTAATGCCACATAGGATAGAATAGAAATATTCTTTATTGACCCATAATGGGGACATTCAAGTGTAACACCAATGTAGAGGTGTGTATAGGCACACACAAATATTAAAAGTGGGAAATTTACATATAAAAAAACAGAAAAATAATATACTGGGCAACATTATAACATTAAAATACCACACAGTTACCAGAAATAGGGATGTGCCACTGAGTAAGATTATTTGTTTTAAATGTACCTAATGTTTATTTGTATTTGTGCAGTGAAAAAGCAACAGACGTTTTACAATATATGAAAAATAAAAACAGTGGAAAACAAATGTGCAGTACCACTGCAGTACCTCCTTTTTACCATATTGGTAAAAAGGAGTAAAACTGCGCAAATACCAGCATTAGTGTAAAAACTTATTGAATGTTTGGAGCAGTGATGACCAGTGGTGGGAAGTAACGAAGTACAAGTACTTCGTTACTGTACTTAAGTACAATTTTCGTGTATCTTTACTTTACTTAAGTAGATTTAATAATGGGTACTTTCTACTTTTACTCCACTACATTTTACAGTAAGTATCTGTACTT
>CAEGAF010166742.1:0-14293 GCA_903067075.1 Micropoecilia bifurca | reverse complement strand
AGTGAAGTAGAAAGTACAGATACTTACTGTAAAATGTAGTGGAGTAAAAGTAGAAAGTACCCATTATTAAATCTACTCAAGTAAAGTACAGATACACGAAAATTGTACTTAAGTACAGTAACGAAGTACTTGTACTTCGTTACTTCCCTCCACTGGCTGTCGGTCAAATCAAGACATCAATTAAAATTTTATTTGTATAGCACATTTCAGCAGCAAGGCATTTCAAAGTGTTTAACATAACTGAACACAAAAACACAGAGTCATGCAACATTAAATTTCATGCAGAACATTAAATTTCCTGCTGAGTCAAAGTTCTGCCCTTCAAATTGGCAGGAAAAAAAGAAAAAGAAAGACAGTGTATGATATGGTGCCAAAAGCAGATAGAGGTAAAACTTAAACACAGTGTATTTTATTGCATCTGTTAAAAGCCAAGGTACAGGGGTATTACCCACTTAGCTGTAGGAGTGAGACTGTTTATCTTCAGACATAGATGTCAGTTTTCTATTGTTCTCATATGCAACCAACAGCAAACTTCAGTTATTCCTGCTCTGAAAACCTGCCTGAAAGAAAATTGGGAAGTTTTTTTTTATTGTTGTCTCTAAATTGCAATCGAATACTAATGAGCATTGATTGCAACTTACATTACAACAAAGTACAACTATTTGATGAAATAGTTATTTACTGAAGCTGCAACAAACTGATCTATGTATTACAGGTAAACTCCATTAACTAGTCTTATGTCTCTTATATAAAGTGTAATCAGAATCTGTCTGAATCTGTCATCAGAATCTGCAGCCGTAATAACTGTGCATACATAAAAACAGTGAGTCTAATTTCTTCTTCCACAGTACGGGGTTTAGCTACTACCTGTGTGTAAATGTCCTTTATATTCATTTTGAAAGGCAACACGAGTAGCAATTCCACTGAAGTCTAACTAATAATGTGAGCTAAGAATTATCTGTAAAATGTCATGCAATTTGAAATCGAGTTTTTTTTTTAAAAAAAGCATTGTTTTACTAGCTGTGTGTCTAAATAACACTGTATAGAAGAGTTATATGAAATCTACATAAATGACAAAATTGAGAAAACATCAGAAGCCAGCAATAGAGTGAATCCACAGGAAGACACTATCCTACAGGAAAATAACATGCGAGCATCTCCTTATCATGAACTGTATGTAGATTTGACGTAGTATGTGATAAAAATATGATCTCCTTATAAAGCAGATGGATTTGCCTGCCACAGCTATGAAAATATTGCAGCAACATCTCAGCTGATATATTTTTGATAACACTATGAAGACAATTTGCGAGCACAATGAGAAACAAAGTGTAACAAACCAAGAAACCAATGAGAAGTATAGAGTGAAAATGTATTTTCATGAATGGCAGTGCTGATTAAAACCAAACATGTCTCCAGCATCCATGGGGAACCAGCTCTTTTTTCCTCCATTTATTCTTTGAGTCTCTTGTACCTGAAAAGACTTCAGTGTTTGTTCTTCCTGTTTGCATTAGCACTGCAGAAATCCAACCTGTAAATATCAGACCATGCATGGACAGTACCAGGATGTTTTTTGTTTCATGTATTAACTGAGTAAGCAGATGGGTTGAGTTTGTGACAAAAGTTGATTTAGTTCTGAACAGCCATTTTCTTGCGTCAACAACTTTTTTTTTGAGGTTGTTTCTCTTTAGGCACATGCTGCTGTATCAGATAATGCTTAAGTCAATACGCTGAGGTGTCAATAGGTTTACTCTTAGTCTGAGGTGACTGAGGGCGCCAGACGATGTGGGACTTCACCTTTGGCAAACATAATTAATTTAGGAGATGTTACAACCTCGAGGTAAGATCTCCTTTCATGTGACCAAATATTTCTTTTCTGTGATCATGAACTTTCTCTGCTTTGCTTTTGTTCCCTTTGCAAGCAAGCTTATCATAAACGTGCAGAATGTGGTTTGGCAGTGAGAAAGCAATGACTCATGTGTTCTTACTTTCTTTTGGGATTTTATCCCCTCATCACACATGCATACACACAGACACACACACACACGCACACACACCCCTAAATGCACAGTTAAACACACTCGACCTGATGTGTTACTTACAGAAACAACGCTAAACACACATGCGACACCACACACCTGCAGACTGCTTTGCATTGACTGGATGAAGAATGAATAGGATGTCCTCAGATACACACACACACAGACACAGGCATGCAAACGCAAACACACACACACACACACACACACACACACACACACACACTAACGCTAGCATAAATTGCACCTGCACATTGTTCAACAGGAGAACTCATTTTCACTTTAGCCACATTTTTAGAGTGCGGCAAAGTGAACTAGAAGCTCCATCCATCATTTTTAAGCTGGAACTATTATTTCTAATCACTTTTTTTTGTTCATATCTGAGATAGTGAGATGCAATTTTAAGTCAGCTAATAACGTTTAGAGCTGCGATTTCTTTGTGCAAAACAAAAGCCGAGCAGCTGGAAAATAGCTTCAGTTTAAAAAAACAACAACATGCAAAACGGATCAGAGCAAATTGGTTTTAAAGGAAATTGACTCCCAGAAATATTGAGTATGTAGCGACTGCAGTCACAAGTGGCTTCGATGGAAACCCAGAGACCCTCTGCACCTATCAGAAAACAGTTTACTGTTTGATAAATGCACAGCGGCGCAGGGGGAATATTTCCTTATTAGAAATTCTGAATCCCTCCAGAAAGAATATTGGACACAATAAATCATTTAGCACGGCCAGCCGCCTTCACTAATACTGCTAGGTCAGCAACGCACAGCAAAGTGTTATATGACCATCAATTATTAACATGGACTAACTTTATTAGCATATTCCTCAAAGATGCAGGGAGAGAATAAAACGGATGGACGGATGGATGGATAGTTTTTTTCCTATTGCTCCTGATCTCTAATCTTGGAATCTAATAAAGTAGGAGCTGGATGGAATCTGACATGTGGATTATGAGGTGATTATTTATGGAGACATTTTAATTAAAAGAAAAACTGCTTATTAGGAATCCTCAGTTCCCTCATTAATAGCAGGGAGAGGAAGAGTCTGTTGTTTGAGAGTTGGCAGGGTAAACTAATGAGGTGGTGGTGGTGGGAGGGGCTGGGGGCATCAGAGATGGTGGTTCGTTAGGAAAATAGCATAGAAGCAAAAGTGTTGTTGCAGGGATTCCACAACATAATTTGCAGTTCTGCACAAGAGACTCTGAGTCAAGACCCAGCAGTCCAAGTAGACACATCATGGTTTTCAACTGGAATTCCAGAGAAAACGGAGAAACAAAATTAATAGATAAAAGGAGCTGTAGTGGAAAACCAGTGCATTTGCAATGAAGATGTAGTTTTAAAAGGTTGCTTCAAATATCCTCTGAGACTGAAAGGAAACGCAGTAGAGTCAGATATTACCAGCCTGGTAGTCTGAAGGCAACAATAACAACTAATAACGACCATTTAATGGCTGAAAACATTGTGAACAGGTGAATGTGTCCAGAAAGAGCAACTTAAAGGGACAGGATTATGTAACGTCATCAAATGCTCTTCTTCATTTAAACTGATTTACAGATACTTTCTGCATAGAAATCAGATTGATATTGTGTATTTAGTTTGTTGTTACAGTGGTGTTGTTTCTTGCATTTTTCAAAACAAAAGTTGTAACATGTCTGTGGCCCATGCAGGGCGACTTTTAACTTGAAAGTTGTGGCCTCTATTTCAAAATGTTTGGACAGTCATGTAAAATCACTTCACAACCAATAATCATCATCCTTCAGGACAGGTTGCTACAAAAAATATAATCAAAGCAGCTTTGAATGTTAAAATAAAATAACATTTGAAAATCTTGACAAAGATAAAAACAATTCAAACCCAGAAAAATTAAAAGAAAACAGACAAGAAACAGCATTGATCACATCTTCTCATTTGGAGATTCATCTGATTCTGTGGTGACTGAGTGGAGACGAGGAGTGGATCAGATCACGACAGGGAAAAATATCACACTTTGAAAAATGACCAACCGATGGAGCATGAAAACATGCGTCGCCTAGTAGCAATTACCATTTCCTGCCGCAACCCCCGGCAGAGAAACGTCTCACAGAGCCACGCAGTCGTAGGTAGGCGGCATCATGAATTACACATCCAGACTTCCAAGACATCTCGGGTCAGCGCCGCATGGTGTGGTGTAAAAAAAACAAAAAAACAGCAGAGGCTCTTTTTTTTGAATCCTGCTGTTCTATCCATGAAGTCTCACATCTGTGCAGCTAAGCCTGGAAAACACAAAATGCTCAGAGTAGGGGGGTTGGGGAGGTGGAGTGAGGGGTGGGGGGGTGTTGGGTGGGCTGAGGTCAGGCTACACACACACACACACACACACACACACACACACACACACGCAGACATGAAGCGGTCTCTACTCCTGCTACTGGAACTCTCATATTGTCTCAGTCCAACAATGCAGCAGCTGGCACAAACAGCGAGCTATTTAACAACCACCAATTGATGCTACGCTACCAGGTGCTACTGTGTGCCTTTCCCATCCTCATTTTATGCATCAGCAGAATTTCGTTTGCCTTTACTTTCATAGTTCAAATGCTAGAAAACAGAAGGGATGGGGGCAACTGGGGGTGGACGGGTGGAGGGGTAAATGATATTTATGCCCAGAAACTGAAATGGCTCGGGATGAAGAGAGCTGTGGACGGACGTGAAGACGTACAGTCTGCTTCTGTTTCTGCGTTGGTACGCAGAGGAAAGCACAGAGGCTTAAACGTGTCCTTGGCACTCACACGCTGATGAGGATGCCACCAGGTGTCTGCATTTGCAGGAGTGTGTGTTTCTCCCCACGCCTCTGTGTGTGTCAGTATCTGCGTGGATTGTAACCAGAAATAACACACTTCCATGGGACCTTTTAAATGGACACCATCTGTCTCTATCAGGGAAGGCTTTGGGAAAATGAATGTCTTTGCTCAGATCGTTTATATATATATATATATATATATATATATTTTTTTTTTTTCTCTTTCTTTTTACATGCAGAGGGCTAAGATGATCCGGCATAATTTTTCTGGAAGTGGAATAAAGAAGATCTTTGAAACAAATATGATACAGAATAAATTTTTAGGTTTTTTATTGTCTACAGGGAATCAAATCAAAAAGCAGTTGTAAATTTGGGTTTATTTCCCTAATAGTGGCTTAGTGGCTATGTTTCCATTACAAATGTGCACAAAACTTTGTCAATATTTCACAAATGTTGAAGAAATACAATTTCATAATTGTGGTGTTTCCATTAAATATTAAATAAAATTAAAATCACACATGAATAAGTTTGTTCACCACGTCCTCCTACCACTTCCTGTTGTCTCGTCTTTTCCACCAGTAGTGACATCTGGTTGTTGATCACATGACTCGTGTGATATGAAAAAAGTGTTGCCACTTTTCCAAAATTTTCCAGTGATTTCCGTGTTTCCATTAAACAAAATAATTTTTGTAATTCCAGTTTGCAGTTATGTGCTCAGTGGAAACGCAGCTTATGTTTGCAGTTGTAGGAGTTGCAGCTACATGGATTTGACTCGTCACATTATCCCAGTGTAAACACATTCTGAACACAGATGCATGCAGTTTGACAAAGAGCAGCACCTGGACAAACTCTCTGTTTGTCTGGGTCCATATTAGGAGCTTATCACTCATTGTAAAGTCTCCCTTATGCACAGTATGACCACTATCTCTATTGTTCCCATGCAGAACCCAACCGCCTGAACTGAAGCTGCAGCGAATGCACCTGTGCCCTTCTGTGCGGTTGTGTGGTATCTGTGTAGCCTGATTGAATGTCCATTAGTGAGTCCGTCAGCCTACCTCAAATCTTTGTCTATATTCTTCTGATGTTGAAAAAACACAATTTCCCAATTGCGGTGTTTTCATTAAGCAAGAAATTAAATTAAAATAACACATGGATAAGTTTGTTCACACGATAAATCAATGAAAATCATGGCAGCGATGGATATAAATAGTTACATGAGACATATTCAAAATCCAGCCCTGGTGCTAGTGCTCTTCATCTATCAGCCAATCAGAGGAAACATTGGTGTCTTATTCAGCCATCGGAGCGACAAGGACTTTATACTTGTGAGCCGCTACGTATGAGACGTTTAGGAGAAATTGTAGTCGGTGATTTTACAGAGGAGCCATGGATTCAACATGTTGGAAAGACACACAAGTTGTTATGAGCTGTGAGATGCTGTGAGCTCTGGTGGAGCCAACTGAATAAACTCCCAAAACTAACCTTCATCCTCCTGCCACTTCCTGTCGTCTTCTTTGTCGTTTCTACCAGTAGTAACATCAGGCTGTTGATTATGTGATTCGTGTGGTTAAAAAAAAAATGTTTTCATTGCAGTTTTGCAACATACATCTGTTCTGATATGACTGAAAACCACCACATCCTAACGCAAAAAAGCTAAATGTGAGTTCTTTTTTTAAGATGCTGTGTTTCAGTTAATCAATTTAATATTGATCATTTCAGTTTGTGGTTAATAGAAACACAGTGTCTCCAGCTCTCTGGCTGTCCTCGGGTCTGTCATTTACAGTAGATGTCAGACAGCTGTCAGGGTGGCTTTCTGAGTGTGTGTGTGCGTGTGTGTGAAACCCCTCTGCCTTCCCTGTCAGGCCCACTGAGACAGACACAGACGTGATGTGATGGCCACAGTGTCTGATAGCCGCCAGATCCGTCATGCTTTAACTGGGCTTGACTGTGGATGAGCCTCTAAACTGCCTGCTACAATAAGGGACACGTCCAAGAGAATGGGTTTGACCCCGCAGGTCATCTCACAGATTAAGCCTGTGGGAGGGAGCGCGGTGTGGCGCGGCGCGGTCCCAGGCCCCATTCACACCTCAGAAACACACACAGCAGCACATTCAGTAGAATCGGATCGTCTTGTGTGGAGATGTTTGGATGTGGGTTTGCACATGACCAGCAATACAGAAGTTTTTGTGCTGCTGTTCACCTGTGTTGTGTGTCATCTGCAGAGGAGAAATGTGACACACACACACGCCCACGCACACACACACACACACACACACACACACACACACACACACACACACACACACACACACACACACACACACACACACATACGCATTCCCGGAGAAGAAACCCTTGGGTTTTCTCCTGAGTTTAAGCCTCCCTAATCCCCGAGAAAGATTTGCAACAGTTTGACGTAATCCTTTAGCATTTTACCCTTCCTTACTCCCAAATGCCTCTTCTGCCTTTGGCTTTGCCAACAATGCACACGCGATAGCTTGATGTAATTAGAGTCGTTAAAGGCTCTCCATAAATAAAAGCGGTTTATTCGCTTCTTTTTTTCTTTTTCTTACACTGCATCTGCACACAGATTGGTGATTTATGCAGTTATTAGGATGCATAATGACTCCAATTGCACAGTAAAGGTCCAAAATCTGAACCGTTGAAATTTCAACTTATCCTTTTTTTTTTACTCCATGAGTCTGTAATTGATACTCCTCATTATAGCTCATTATAAGTCATCATATATCAAAACCATGCCTGAATAAAAGCTTTGAAAAAGCTCCGTTCACACACTTCATACAATCACAGTAGGACAAAGCTTGTGACAGCAGCTCAGTGTGCTTTGAGTGTTTTCAGCTGCTTTAAGTGTATCAGTTGACAGCCGCGTTAACGTGGGTTGTGTCATTTTGTGTCCTACCTGGGAAAGCTCTGCTCAAAATGTGATGGGGAAGTACAAGTGTTAGAAACATGTCATCTCCCATACAGGCAGAATAAAAGTCCCTGCCACTTACCATCTGTGCCACAAAGCGGCATGAGCAGGATTGTGCCAAACACCTCGTCACGTCAAAGGTGCTGCTGGGGATTCTTCAACCAAGTCAGGTTTCAGCAACAGAATGAAATTCATACTTTATCAGTAGGGCTTGTAACAAGTGCATAGAAGTTCTGGATGATGACGATGAGGATGATGTTTGTTCTCACAGTGTTTCTTGTTTACACTTCTTGTCGGGCGCCGAGCTGTCTCTCCGTCCACACCTTGGGTGACAGCGCAGTCACAGTGCATCGTGGGCCCTGTCAACACACGGCGCTCCTCTTCGCTAGATGGTGAAAAGAACATTTTCGCAAGTTTGGGAAGCACATGTGTGACTGAGTGTTTCTGTCTGTTTCCTGTTTGGCTTCACCGAAATCAGTTGCTCAAGAGCAGCAGAGGTTGAACCTCGAATACGCTGAACAGAAGGTGATTGGACGGCTGGTTCTCTCTGACATACAGAGGACAATGCAAACTAGGGCCTGGACTTTAATGTGATAATTTTGTGATTAATTAATTACAGATTCCATTGCGTTATTTATTTATTTTTTGCACATAAAAATCCCAGAATCCCCAGCTGTATGTAACAGCTGTTCATTCATGTGTAAATAATCTAAATAGCAGATTAAAAAAAGTGAATATTTTTGTTGTTCATTCAATTGATTCATTCAATAATTTAGCAGCAAAACTGTTTTTTGAATTGAGAATGTTGCTTATTTTGTCAATTTAAGGATTTTGATCAAAGTACAATGAATTGTGGTTCACTAATTACTGACACTGTAATAAACTCTAAAAAAAACTCTTAAAAGGTTTTATAGAGTCCGATCACTGATAAAAATACAACTCGGTTAACTGAGAGAAAGATATTTTATTAATGCAGAATGTTCATTTCTTCTGACAAAATCCTCCATTTCTCACAATCTGAATGGAAGTTTGATGAAGAAGTTGAGCCACTAGCCCCATTTTTGCTTCACCATCGCACACCTGTCAATGCCACACAGAGCACAGCACACACTGTTGGGACAGATTGAAGCAACTCTCAACTTCATCAGACTTCATGAGATTTTGTGTGAGCTCAGTGTCTCACACAAAATGGTTGGATGTGAAAACCATTTACCACCAAACAGTTTACTATCCAACAGAGTACAGGTATGCGTTCGTATACATTTTGTTCAGATGTGTCTGAGTGATGTGGCTGCCCACACCCTCCACCTTGCTCTCTGCTATTCTACTGCTAGTTCCCACAATAGAGCCTGCTAAGGCTAAGGCTGGTTAGCATGGCCACCGATGACAGCTGATAAACTGTTTTCCTGAAGCGGTATGTTTATTTTCTCCACGATCAGCACACTGATCAGTGCATACATGAGCATGATTGACAACGCTAAGACCATCCTTCTGGCTCTGATTAGTTGTTTCTGACCGACTGTGTATTTCTGCAGATGGCAGTAGGAGTACTGGAAGCAGGCGGAGGCGCTTGATTTTTTTCATTAGATTATCTACATACTGCAGATAATCTGTGATTAGTATGCAGCATGCCACATAAGGCTATGTACTGTAGCTTTAATTCAAAGTTTTGATGCTCCCTAGCCCCTTACCTGTATGCAGTGTATACACTGTATGTGTCTGCAGCACTTAGTCTTTGCAGCACAACTACTGCTGAGCATGGTGGCTTAGAAGAAAAAAAATGTTTGGGCAACAGGCAGCCTGTGAGGTAGAAAACACAACCGGTTCTAAAATCTGTAGTCATAAATCACACAAACTCTCTCTTTCTCCCTCTTATACACACACGTGCACACAGACAAAAAACCACGAGTGGTGAGCAAACACACAGTCGTGCTCTCATGCTTCTTTTCTATACGGTAAGCATGTCTGCAGGTGGAAAAGGTGATTACTCACCACAAAGCACTAGTTGGACTGCAGTAAAAGGAGGGCATTTAACTGGTAAACTTTAAAGCATGCTCCACAGGAAGAGCAGAGGAAAGAAAGAACACACTCAAGGTTTGTCGTACGAGCTGAACACAGAAGGAAATTGGTTATTTGGGTGATGGAGGAGCGCGCTGCAGGGTGGCGAGGGAACTACACATTTTATGTGTAAGAGCAATTTCTAGGGCCTGTTTGGCAGCAGGGTAGTGTCCAAATCATCTGTGAAATCACAAGTTAACACCAGTGAAACAAATACAGACAGGAAAATCTCAATCATCACATCAACAAAAGCACATACATATAGCAAGGATGTTAGTGGGAACACACTGACAAATTAAAAAAAAGATGCTTTTTGTATTTTGTGCCATCACTGCATCTGAAAATCTACATTACATAGATGAATAATAGTAAAGACAATGAAAATGTGACTCTTTGTCTCAGTAGCTATGTTTTCATTCGCCATATATTTGCGCAGTTTGACATTTTGAAAATAAATTTGCTTGGTGGAAACACAGCAATTGTGAATCAACTTTTATCATGTTGATAGCTTTAGACTGGATGAGGTGATTTTTATGGCCCAATTGAAACTGCAATGGAAACACTTTTTTTGTATCACACAGGTCACATGATCAACAACCAGACAATCACACAGAGAACAAGACAACAGGAAGTAGTGTTTTTAAATAACTTATCACGTGAACAAACTAATTTGCATGTGATTTTAATTTAATAATCACTCATCTGTCTCACATCATTTGCACACATCAATATGTTTTTAAGCACAGAACAAGTGCAGTAAAAGTGCAGTAACTGTACGAAAGTTTCTCTGCATAGGATGGCAAGGATTGTTTATGGAGCACATGTGTTTATGCCAAGTTAACTTGATAAAAAAATTAATTGAGTCAACATTGTTCTATTTGTCTGAAAGATCAAATGTTTTGAATATATCATCTTTGAATATTGAAACTTATTAGATTCTTTATGTTGAGAAAGTACTGAAGAAATACTTTTCTTTTGTATGCTATGCTGGGACAAACTAAATCCCCCACCCTTTAGGGATCAATAAAGTATTATTATTATTATTATTATTATTATTATTATTATTATTATTATTATTATTATTATTATTATTATTATTATTATTATTTTGCTGATTTTCTCTCAGCAGACTGGATGTCTATTTCAAAAGTGCTACATGTGAAGAATGCAAAATGTTACATGTGTATTGTAACATTTTATATAGTCATTATATTTCCAATGCTTAAAATGGGGGCAGTGTCTGGTGTAATAATGTCTGCTGTGTGATGACTTCTTCCTCATCGCTGTTGCCATGTGTGGCCCATGCATTCTCATTAATGACCTATTTCATGGCACATTAATTTAAATGGTTTTAGGGAAATGCGACATTAGCACATCTCCTATACCATAACTCTTTTCAGAGGGCAACATTTCAATGTTTCATGCTCTGAAAATCCCTTCATCCCAAAACACTGTTGTCTTTCTGTGACTTAGAATTTAGCGTTTGGCTGCAAAACAAACCAAAGCTCAGACAGAAATAGATTTGTGTTTTTTTTGTTTTTTGTTTTGTTTTTGGTGTTAAAGTTTTCTGTCACTAAGTAATCAGTGCTCACAAAGCAGATTTTGATTGATTTCAGGAACCCTGCTGCTAAAAATCACAGTTTCCAAGTGCTGCTTTGTTACAAGTCAACTTGTAACTGCAGTGAGCAAAGAAGAGGCAGAAATATGAAACTGAAAACATACTCTGTTATTTCACATGAAATACTCAGTTTTTCCTATGTACCTGTACTCAGCTCGGATACAGCCCTGTTCTCTAGGCACTCTTTTCCTCGACGTCCAAACACACACATTTAATCACGTTAAATGATCATAGATACATATTCTCCAGCTTTAGTTAAAAAGCTCAGGGTTTCAAAGCCTTCCCAGTTCCACTCAGGCAGGCCCAGAGATTTCACAAAACCGCAAATCCTCCAGAGCCAAACTGAGACTGAGAGCCGACTTTATCCCTTCTGGTTGCTAACTGAAAAAGGATCAAATAATGTGGAACAATTCTCTGTCTCCATTTTCAGAGTCCATGCCAGAATGTTTTTCACCATACAGAGTCGTCTCCTTTAAAATTTGTCTGTGGGTCACCAGGAGCAAAGTTATTGCAGCAAATTAAAACCAACAAAATAACGGAAACTGAAATTAAGATCGTTTTGTTAATTGAATTGAATAAAAACAGTAATTAAATTGGGTAAAATTATAATTAATTGGAACTATATCATGCATTTATGAAAGGAACTGAAACATGCTCAAATCAATCAATAACTGATCTTTAATGTCATGTGGTGCTAAACCGTTCAGTGATTTATAAATTAACAACTGTAAAGTTTATTCTCTGAGCTACAGGGAGCCAGTATAGGGACTTTAAAACTGGTGTTATGTCTCTATCTTCCTGGTTTTAGTGAGAACACTAGCAGCAGCTTCTGGATCAGCTGCAGCTGTTTGATTGATTTATTAGTCAGACCTGTGAAGACACTGTTACAGTAATCAATACGGCTAAAGATAAACACATGGATGAGTTTCTCTAGATTGTGCTGAGACATCAGTCCTCTATTCCTGGAGATGTTTTTCAGGTGATTGAAGGCCGACTTTGTGACTGTCTTAATGTGGCTCTGAAGGTTCAGGTCAGAGTCCATCATTACTCCTAGGTTTCGGGCTGATCGTTGGTTTTCAGCAGTGGTGGGAAGTACAGTACTTCGTTACTGTACTTAAGTACAATTTTCGTGTATCTGTACTTTACTTAAGTAGATTTAATAATGGATACGTTCTACTTTTACTCCACTACATTTTACAGTAAGTATCTGTACTTTCTACTTCACTACATTTCTACAAAACTGTCGCGTTACTCGTTACATCCAAGTCTCGTTGAGCTTTTTGTCCCTTAAAATGTGAAGTTCATGGATTTAAGGTGGCGCCGTAAAATCCAAGCAATGACGTGACTTCGTGTCTGTTGTCACCCATCCCTCCACCTTTACTCGCACGCGCAGCTCCAGACATGCGCAGTGGTTTCCTCTGAGTGGGAGAAGATGTCTATCTAGTCGATGATAGCTGCATAAATCATAAGATATGGTGACGTGTAAAATCAACAGCGCTTCACTTTCACAGTCGGTGGGACTTCGTCCAACTTTTAGCGTCACTTCGAAGGAAAGATTAAAAGGTAAGATCTGTGGACGTGATGCTAGCTAAGCTAAGCTACCGCTAGCTGTACAGAGACACATGTTGTATCCGTGATGAAAAAAAGTTGTCACTCATGCACTGAATTATTTATGGTGTGTTGACTGAGGTGTCGCATATATGGGACAACGCTGTGACCAAAGTCTGCAGTGATTTAACATTTTGGAACGATCCGATTCTTCTGGACGGATCTTTACTAAGTCCTAAGGAATGAAGCCTCACTGAGAGCCGTTCTTTGTCTTGTGTTCACTGCAGTAGCTAACACACACACACACACTCACACACACACACACACACACACACACACACACACACACACACACACACATTTATTTAATCATCGAATAAATAAAAGTTGAACATGAACACAGAGCAGCTCATTGATTGATTTCGTCTCCTGTCATGGTGGCAAACACCGCAGTGGGATGGAGGTGAGAACAGTCACGGTTCTCCTTCTGCTTGGTTACTCATTACGCCATTGGACAGTGTTCATAGTTGAACGTTATTTACTGTTAATTGAAATGTTTCAGTTGTGGTTTCTGACATGGGCAATATGGGCAACCGCCCAGGGCGTTATTTTTCTAGGGATAGCTGGAGACCTCTGCTTATTGTAACACATCGATGAAAGCAAAACAGAATAAAATGAGTTTTAATTGATACCGGTTAAATATATTTCAGCTCTAAGAATTTAATATCTAGGTGTTTTTATGGGAATGTGGATCTTTCAGATTAGAGGTGTGCCGATCGATCGGTCACCGATCATAATCAGCCGATTTCCGTGAAATCGGTGATGATCGGGATAGGCCGATCATTGGCTCTGTTACCGATACCATCACCTGCATCTCATTTCCCAGCCTGTCTGTCCAGCCTGTCTGTCCTTCAATCTGCGCAAACACGCAACAACAAATCCTAAGCGATGGAATGAGGTTTGCGTGTAAAGCAGGTCAAAATGCGTCAACACAACGAAGCTAATACGACATAAAAACAATGACGGAGTTTGGCTACATCGAGGCTCACTGCAGTAAAATGACAAGGGGGATCAGACAGCAGGTAAAGCAGCACAGCTACAAACACTCACCGGATTAGCATGACTGTCAGAAAGCTAAACTAATAACCTGTAAAATTATTTAAGTCTCCACACTGCAATCTAAGACGCTGGTTCTGCTGTTGAACCACACCGAACCTGTGTGAAAATCTGAAAAAATAATCGATCTCCTCCCTGCTCTGCATAATTACTCCGCTCAGTCAGAAACAGCCAATCAGAACTAGCAGTAACCAGCTAGCCGC